>CAJQZN010027946.1:0-24089 GCA_907164685.1 Colias eurytheme | reverse complement strand
AGAGGAAACAGCTTTGTTTTGCGAGCTGTTTGTTAAAAATATTTTTTGGGAAACTTTTGATGTTTAGTCTTGTACGTTTGAATTTAATTATATTAAAATGTTTGTTATTATATTTAGGGAAACAAGGTAACTTTATATTATACTACCTAGAAATATTCTTTGACTCGTGACTAAGCTTTCTTACTAATTCGATAATGCAAATTCGCTTCACTTACTTCAATCATCATATAAATTCCGTTGCAACTAATTTTACGAGGTTTTTATATTTCCTATATTTATTTTGAATTAACCGATTCAAAATGTACACATGTTTGAGATTTCATTTTGTAAATAATATTCATTTTCATTTTGATATTACCTGTTAAATATTTTTAATTTACCTATGTATCTTCTGTTTGTTTCAATAATGTAATTCAAATTGATTATTCCAAGCCTCGTCAGATGAACTGTATCGCAATTTAAAGCCATAATAAATACGTTTTAAACCTAAAAATATAAATTGTGTATCTCGTTTCCTTCAACCTTTATTCATTTGACACATTGCACTAAGTCTTGACCCCATGTTATGAACCGCGTTTTGAACCCCACTGTTTAATTGCGATTACCGTTGCGATGTGCAAGACATGATCCACATGTCTCACTCCTTCCCCATTTGACCTTCCGTTGTAATTTTAACTTCAATTTATTTTCCTAGGAGTTGGTCTGCGAGCACGAGATCCGAAACATCCACTGCGCGTGCCAAGACGCGGACGATCTCACACATTTCGCCTATATTACGAAGGACCACACGACCAGGAGCCACTACTGTCATGTCTTTAGAGTTGCTACTATGGTAAGTTTGTTTTGAGTTTTATTATATGTAAAGAACAATATTATGAACATACTTATTTACTGGTTTGATTTCGGATAACAAAAATTAAAGTTTTGAATACGAAGTATTTTTTTGGATGTTACTTATTTTATTAGATATTTATTCAGCTTAAAAAATACTAATGTTATAATTAACGTATTGTGATTCAGATTGTTTAAATTTTATTTAGTTTTTGGATTTATCAAATTCTATCGTATATCTTTTGAATTAAGATTGTGGATGATTTTTACGAATATATTTAGGTTACTCTAATTGAATTTTCTTAATTACCTTTATCGAACTTTCTACTTTAAATCCTGTCTCACTATTTGCGGATATATTGTGATAATCCCAAACTATTCCAGGACCAAGCGACCGAAGTGATCCTCACACTCGGCGAGGCGTTCGAAGTGGCTTACCAAATGGCGCTGCGGGAACAAGCAAATAGAAGTAAAGTGACGCAATCCATCACCAAAACCCCCACCCACAATCCCAACACCACCAACAATAAGGACAAACTCAACCACGGACGATCACACTCGATAACAGAGATAAAACTAAACGGACATCAACTAAAAATCGCTCCCATCCCGGCTTCATTGTCCAACGAAGATTTCCAAGCCTCGAAAAATCTAGAAGTCACTAGGAGCCCTAAAACACCATTGTTAAAAGCCCCCATCGCGTCTACAGAAGAATTGTGAGGCATCAGGTAATTGAGTGAGGATATTAGAACATTTTGATAGACATATTTATTTGTGAACGTTAGTTTTAATTTTAACCGTGTCAGCGAATTTCATGTAACGGAGGCCTATTGATGTTGTTTTGTCTTCCGTTTGTTAAACGTTTTTATGGCATTGTGAGGCTATTTTGTAATTTTTAATGGACTTGTTTGTATCGATAAAGTATTTCTTTTCGTAATGCGATTGGATTTGATTCTATTAAAATATAGAAAATCGAAATTTTCTCGAATAGATTTGAAGTTCAAAATGGCGTCGTAGTATTATTTGATATGTATAATCGATTTCAAACGATTTGAACTATTATGAATATTGTACGCGAAATTTGGAATAAACTATAAATTATACATTTATATCAATTTCGACGCAAATCATACCACATTTAGTTAAAAATTTTACTATTGAATAGTAAAATTATACGGCTGTTATATTTATAATAATTTTAGTGACTGTATATTTTTGTTTCGTTTAGACGTTAATGTAATAATGCAGCTATAACCTATAATTTTAATGTACGTATTGAAATTAGTAGTCGTAATTTTGGCTCCGTAATTAATAATAAAATATTAGGCCTAATGTAATCTCGAATGAAGATATTATCGCATGATATTGATCGGTTACCAGTTTTCAGTGTCGTATGAGAAATGTATTTAAATATATAAGCGAATAGACATAATTATCGGTTGTTATAAATCTTATGACAGATTTGTCGTGTAACTTATAGTACATAACACATATCAAGAGGATGTTATATGTTGAAATGTTCAATAGTTGTTGGCTTTACTTTTTAGTTGTAAACTATCTTTCGCTCAGAGTAGCTCGGTATATTGTTTAGTCGAATGTTATATTGCTAAAGCTATACAATAATTGTCAAAAAATGACAAAAAATACTTGTTTTTTTCAATTAAATTTCAATAAATGTATTGCTCAATAAAATTGTCCTTCGCGTTTTCTGTTAATATTGTTATGTACATTTTAATTAGATATGCTCTGTTCAAAATTAGCGAATACTTTTTATTAATTTTGACTGGAGCATAATTAAGTGGTTTGATGTATATTACGTCATTGGCTTTAGTATGATTTAGTTTGAGATTTCATGTAATGTGATATAAAAGTAAAGATATTTAAAACATTGTGTTCTTTTATTAATACTGTTTAACCCGCTTTATATGCTTAAATTATATGTAGCACAGCTTTCATAACTATATAATGTTGATTGTCACTACAATAAAATATATAAAATGTATCTATGAATGTTGAATACTTATGTAGATTATAGTATTTATATGATATAGTTATAGATTAATGGTCTTACTAATAAAATGTTACCCATTCGCTTTGCAATGCATTAGTTATTGCAATAACCTGTCTTGTTTTTATGATTGACGTTTCATGTGAGCAAGAGCAGGACACAACTATGGTAGAAAATGGTAGAAATTTATCTATTGTTTAACTTTTTATTAGTAAGACCGTAAGAGTGTGCCAAAATGCAATAATACAGGTTATATATGACGCTAATACTGAAACCCCAAATGTCAATATAGATAATAAATTGCTCACAGATAAACACCAATTATTTTATAGACCGACTCAACTGAGTCGCTATTAGAAACGATTCGTGTTATACTAGAAAGTTTTATAAAAAAAATGGCTCATGTTATATCTTCAATTATATTCAATTTATTTCGAGTGAATTTTGACACAGTTTTTTATTATTTCTAATTTACAAGTAAACAGTTAAGAACGAAAACGCACGACTTCCGAGTTAAATCACAAAACGCATCAATGGTTGAATGGCTCATTATATAATGTAGTGATACAGTTTTAAGTAATATATTTTTAAATCTGATGTATACCAAAGATATATAGATTATACTGTATATTATGACGTAGATTCGGATTTGTTGTTGTAATTTTCTTTATAAGAAATGTCACTGCCGACAGAACGAAGTATACATAAGCGAATTTTATATGTTTATATTGTATAATAATTTGTATTTAATTCTCTCTATATTATCTTGTTATTTATACTTTATTTATTATATTTCTCGCTTTATAAATTGCTTTAAATCTTCGAAAACTCGCTTACAAGTACCTTAATAGAATGCTATTGAATACAATAATTATGTATCTCCTATTTTTATTTATTATAGAGTTCTACACTTTTCGTAGCTATCAAATCAATGTAAATACATATAATCATAAATTTGAATTCAATAAAAGGTTAATAAAATGGATATTCATTGTAGCTTTTTATTTATTACTTGCTAAACCCAAAACTGAAGCAAAGTTTTACCAGGACACCCTTATAACAACAATAACCAACTTATGTTGTATAAAAATACGACGTATATATAATATTACCTACCCAATATACCTACAACAAAGGTCAAAAATTTCATAAAAATCAGTCAAGGCGTTTTGATATAAGTATACACTACGGTGTGGAAATAATACAAGGCACCTGTTTTATTGAGACTTCTTAGAATAAAATAAATTAGGTATCCATATTATTTCTACTAGATTACTAAGTACTACTACTTATAGCAATAATAGTGATTGGACAGAATGACATTATTTAAACAATGGCTATAAGTTATAACGTTGGGGGTATGTGAAACCGCAGGCAGGAAGCTGGTTTTTACAACGCAAAACTACTGAACCGTATATGTATAGAATGAAAACAAATGTTGATACCACTAAAAGGTAATCAATAATAAAGAACAGTTTACTTACTATTAACTGGTTATATAAATCTCAATAACTAATAACTGGTTATATAAATCTCAATGTGTGTAAATTTGGAGACGATACCTTGAAACTAACTTGAAACGGTATTGCTAGCGACATCTGTTGCTACGCAATTGTAAACAGTAAACTATAGGGTAATGTGACGAACAAGACTTGTATGTAAATTTAACTGCAAATAGTATCATAGTATTTTCCTCACTGATTCAACAGTGCATGAATAAAAAAAGTGCGTGTGTGCCGAGCACGCAAGTCAGAAGTGAAACTTCTTTGGCAAAATTTACCAAAATCGTCTCCTTAGTCCTAACTCTATGACGTGATGGTATTTCGATGACGCGATCTTGAAATTATTACTTTCAATAGATAAAGAATTCAATTTATAGTTAATAATTTAGCTGTTCGACACTAATAAGTATTTCTCTTTCATAAGAAATCTTCAGATCTCTCGTCTTCCCCTGAAGGGACTATGGATGACGAAAATATATTTTACCATAATGAGGAATGCATTAACGAACTGTACCTATGTATTTATTGATTGCTTTAAATCTATAAATATTAAAACTGATATATTATCGAAAATATGTGTATGGATTTTTATGTATCAATGAATCTGATGAATCAAAATTCATCATCAATAGCGACGGCCGCGGCGCTAGACGGTGAAGAACCATCTGGGTAAGCAAGACTCGATAAAGAAACCACAACAAATTCGATCAACTGTTTGGTAGCTAGGACGAACACAAAAAAACTCCTCTTAATTTTACTTTAGAGTTATGATACGTAGGCATGAATATTTCGTATATATACGTAGACACTACTGAAAATATAAAATCCCATTATAAGATCTAAACAAAACCAGCACCTTAAGAGCCCGTGGCTTTGTTTCCCTGATTTATTCAAAGCGAATTTCATCCAATAATAAATTCCGTACAGAGTCGGCTATAAAAAACGGCTATTTACTTTTGCACCATTAGCTTAGCCGAAAAAAGGTTGAATTTTAAGCGTCATTTATTAATTCCAACCTATTACGGGCGATTAGTCGTGTAAAATTAAGCTAGGAGCGAGGTTTTAAGTTTTATTTATTAGTGGGAAATACCTTTAGTTAGGTGTATAATCTGTGCATACACTCAAGAGCAAAGAATATTATATTTAGTACATTAGGAGGATGGAATGCTTAGAGAGTTTTTAGTAATGTTCAGGAGTACAGTTTTATTTTACGATTTTTGTAGAGCTGATTGATTTCGTCTCAGTATAAAAACATGGATGCAGGATATTTATATACAGGATATTTCTTGTATACTTTCGGATGTTACTCTTATACAATTAACGAACAGAACACTAATGTTTATTATGTCTAAGCACAGTCTCTAAGACCTCTAAGTACCTATACAACGCTAATGGTACATATTCTACAATTGTTAAAAGTTTCACATTGTTTTTCTGTACCTTCTAAAAACTCAAATGTGCATTCGGAGAAAACGTTTTTTGATAAGCACTTGCGAAACGTATCCTTTATGTACCACTAATGCACAAAATTATGTGTATACACACCACCATTAGCTAAATTACTGAAACATCTGAAATGTAAGCTAAAATCAACCATTAAAAAACTTACACTACGACGCGACGCCGACTTTAAAAAGCCCGTAATACATTCACTCTATAAAAAGTTTTCGGTATATTAGCCTTAGGTTGTACAGCAAATGAGGCGTGCTATCGATACGCTGTGTCATGGTGAAACCGCTAATTAATTAAGGTTTTATTCGACCTTTTAAAGGAGTTACCACGGGCGGATTTAGTTTTAAATACAGTGTTGTGATCTGATTCAATTCTCTCTTTTGTTGGTTTGGAGAAAACAGATAATGAAAAAGCTTTTATTGTTTGCAGTGCAAGAAATACGTATTCTGTGGAAATTTTATTAAATGTGTGCATAGGTACCTATGCATTACATTTAATGTGGTAAATGATTGTAAATGTAAAAGTAAATGTACTTATTCTTACGGTGCATTTACATCAAACGAGCGAATGCTCATTCTAACCCCGCTATGTCAAATTATTTTAGTATAAACAGGCGTAGAGCATTATTTCGTTGTTACTAGTGCATTTGAAATGATCACGAAAGAATGCTCTTGCTCTATCTCTAGCTCTATGTTCGTTTGATGTAAATGCACCGTTATAAGAAGGAAACTCTCAAGTCTCAACTCACTCAAAGTACTTTCTTATTTTCAAAATATGTTTGACTAGAGGTCCGCCCCGGCTTCGCCCGTGGTACATATTTCGCAATAAAAGGTAGCCTATGTCCTTTCTCAGGTATCAAAATATCTCCATACCAAATTTCATGCAAATTGGTTCAGTAGTTTAGGCGTGATTGAGTAACAGACAGACAGACAGAGTTACTTTCGCATTTATAATATTAGTATGGATTAGACATACCATAACCACTATTACCCATACTTAATTCCTCTCATTAAAAGATGGCTTTCTTTAACTCGATAAAGTTCGCTCCGAAGTCAACAACTTCTACAGATTATGATTTTCAGGGTGTACCGTGTACCAAGACAGTAACTTTTAATTAGTAATAACTTAGCATAGTTAGCTGCACAATAGAACTATCATATCTTTTCGTACTCTGAATTCAGATAGCCTAAAACAAAAAAGGCGCGTGTGCAAAGCACACGTGTCAGAAGTGAAACTTCTTTGGCAAGATTCAAAGATACCAAAATCGTCGCCTTACTCCACGACGTAACGGTATGACGTGACCTCGAAATTTTACTCTCAACATGTCTAAAAAGTTTCACTGCAAAAAATATATTACTGTCAAAAGTTTTCCCAGCCAAACGCTAAAAGCGCAATATGCATCAAAACCCTATCAGCATATTACATAAATTTATACGTATTACTAAACTAAAATTACCTCAAGGCAGCATTGATCACACGTTCTAGCGAGCCCGATCAGCTGTTCCCTGATGAACAATTTGCCGCGCCATGTGACGGCCATATTGGGAATGAGGGCCGCTCGGGCGAAAATCGATTATAGATATTCGACTCGATTTTAAGTATTCGAATAATCGGAATGGAAATTTGAGCGAAGATTTCTTGGACGTTTTAGCTGTAGGTAAGGTTAGCTTCAATATGAGGAAAATAGATATGAAGTTATGAATTTTTATGAGAAGTGCGAAAGATCAGCACCAAATCTTGCAATTGTCAATTATTTCTAGGGGCATTTTCGTCTTTAAAATTTCGTTGAAATCAAGTCTGTCGAATGTATGAAGTTATTGTATATTAACTTACTTACTTAATTTCGTCTACTTCTAAAAAGTTCTAATTAACTCAGTCTAATGATCGTTCGAGCCGGATTCAAACAATAATTCTCATCAAACAAACAATAACAATTTGTCATAAAGCCCAATATGAAATCTAGTTTTTAATAACGTAAACACGTCGACAAATCTCATAAACATCGGCTGTAGTACTTAGCGAGTGTTCATTACCGTCGAGTGCGTAATTAGCAAGTAATTACAGCCTACATCCAACGTGTGCATTGCTTTACTAATGTTTAACTATGTTTCGCACCAGACGTTGGTTGTTATTGAAGTCACATTTTGGGTAGATTTTAAGTCTGCAGTTTTATTTGCTTTGACACGACCCGTTTTAGTATTTATGTAACTAAATACAACAAGAATAATGTATATGAATGTTGTAATAACATGAAAACAAAAGTTACTCAGATATAAAAATTCTTCTATTGAAGTAACCGTAAACATGTTTCAAAATATCGCAGGCTTTAGTCAATCTCGTTATAGAAAATTTAGCTATTTATTCTAGTGTGTAATATTCTTATTTCTTACAATAATTTTGTTCTGTACATATACTTAGTATTACATATTTCCTAGATATACCTATACCTTAGAATAGCCTATTACATTTAAAAGAAAATCCTTTCCCTCCCCAGATAAAGACTTACTTGAACGTCAATATAAAAATTCTATTCAATATAAAAATGGCTTCACGGTTGGATCTTAATAAAAATATAATCTATCTCCATTGTGTGCCAACAATGGCACAATATATAGAGGCTTATATGTGATTACGGTATATAGAGGCAACGTGAGCGAAGCCGCGTGACAACCGCACGTACACAGTTCTTTCATCGGGAAATAGAGTTATAAATAATGGAAACGTCGTCGTTTAGAGGAGGACAAATAGTTTATAAGACAATTTATATACTCAGGAGACTCTAGGTATCTTGTCCTGTACTTCGTAACCACATTTCATGATGACGTGTGCTGCCGTTTCTTCAGATGCTTCAGACTGTCGGTGGTCAGTAAGTTGAAGAGATCTTTATTGAGGGGCCATGTCCTGTAATCATGCCCAGTCATCATGAGAAGCTGCGGTCTACGCAAGCTTAGAATCCGAAGTGCAATTTGCGAATATAATAATTATATCTATAAATTATTTTAGGGAAATCATATTACATTAGAATTTGAGTAATTAGAACCATATATTTACCTAACATGTGATACCAATCTACCAATTGACCGTTAAAACAAAAAAGCACATAATATGCTCTAACACTTGGTGCCGCATATTATCTTATTGCTAGTGAAAAGCCAGGAATCTATAAAGAATACCTAAGAATCTATACATAAGGATAAGGCACATCTAGAATATCCTATATCTTGGTACCGCGAGCTCCAGCAACTCCGCTGAATACAAAACCGTAGTGATCTAAAATCTTTACGCTATCGACAATCGGGGTTGAACCTCCGACTTCACGCTCGCTGAGCGCTCTAAATCGACAATTTCATATCTCCTCTAATACCATATTATATTATTATTTCTATTCTTTTTGGAAATTGATGAAAATTTTATGAAAATGAATTGTTTTGAGGTTAGACAGTCTTTATTTTATCTGAAGTACGTAGGACCTAGGTAGTTTATAGAATACCTTAGTAAGTATAGATATAAATTTCTTAATATTTCTAAATTAGAAATTATTCAAAATCTTTCTGGCTAATAATTTGAACAACCTACC
Organism: Colias eurytheme; assembly: GCA_907164685.1. NCBI lineage: Eukaryota > Metazoa > Arthropoda > Insecta > Lepidoptera > Pieridae > Colias > Colias eurytheme. The sequence continues at coordinate 14,719 of CAJQZN010027946.1, read as the reverse complement.
TATTTTAAACTCTTTACCTTCAAAATGTAATGGTAATAGTATAACAATTGTTATGAAATGGTTTTGTTATTTGTAATCGTGAAATTTGACCTTTGCTTTAGATCTATTAGTAGTGCCATAAGTATAAGCATTAAAAAGGTAAATATTATGTACCTACAATACCTATTTTATAAATAGAGTATTAATAAATAATAATAGCAGCTTATTACGTTGGATTTTCTCGAAAGTATTTACTTTATAAATAGAAAACATAACATCGACTCTCATGGTGGGTGTTTCCTACCCGTAGCCCGCCTACTCCATCTTACAATGAATACTTAGAATCAGAACGAATCATTTTATATTATTGAAGAAATAGTCAATTCCTTAAGGGTACATCCCCGTGGGTTAATGCGATGCCCTCGACGCTATTGTGTTCGGATTATTATATTTCTGTGGTATTTGGTACGTACCACTTAAGTGCAAAATGGTGATTTTTGGGTATGAGCGTTTGAAAGTTTTCACGGTTGCTACCCTGTTGCTACAGATCGGAATAAACACTTGAGTAAAACAAATTTATGATATTTAAATGTCTATTATGTTCAAGTTTTGAACACTTACAAAAAAAATAAAAAAAATGTTCTAGTTCAAGAGTAATTGTTACTTAACCTTTTTGTACCAAAAAAAAAATGTGAAAATGATGTGAAAATGTCTAAAACGTGTGTACTTAAGTGGATTAGAGCATATTTATTTGTACACTTAATTAGTATTTATTCCTATTTTTACATTAATGGAAAGGATTTTTCTTTTTTTTTCGACGGAGACATAAACAGACATTAAAAAACAAATATTATTAACGTCTTCCATACAAATAGATTTAACCATATATAAAAACAAAACCGAATAGGAGTGTGATTTGCCACAAATAAGTACTCATAAAAAAGCCAGGAAATATTGTGATTTTCGTGCAGTATGCAATTCTCTGATACTCTCTCTACAAAGTAAAATCCTAAAAGTAGTGTGTGTGTGTGTGTGTGGTTCAGAAGTCACGGTAGTTCGCTTGCCTGCCGTGCTAGATGCTGCGGGATCGATCCCATCAACCGACATGTACCAATGTGTCTTTTTCGGATGCATAAGTAGATTCTCTAATAACCAGAGATACATCTTCTATAACAGAAAACATCATCATTTCTAATAACAGGAAAACATCGTGATGGCAACCGGGATTTTGGTCTGAAATCACCAACCAGCAGTGAGCAAGCGTGGTGATTACTGCTCATGTCTTCTCCTTGTGAGAAGATGTCTTTACCCTGCAAATAGTTACGAGCTGGATCCAGTCAAATAAAATTTGTTTGTAAACGTACCACTACAACATTCATTCATCACTGTCACTGAAAGTCATAAGATTGTTTCTAGTCGGACCATGAGACAATGATTTGAAATAACCATCATAAATTGGATCACTTATTGGCAGGAGATCTAAGATATCTTTGAATTTCAGAGCATCGATATTGATAGGCTCATTAAAGACCAATGGCAAAGCCACTTCGGAGAATTCTATCTTTTCTCAGTTCTCTTAAACCAGAAATACAGAAACTCTTCATTTTCACTCAAAGAGTATTTAAAATCTACGTCATTAGACTTTTCATACATCAACCAGAAAATACAGTTCTAACCAAATGTAGTTTTGTCTGTTGCAGTATTTCTTTTGATAAAATGAGTAGGTAGTCAATAGTTTCGAAAATGGAAAGAAGTCAGATTCATTAATTAATTTTACATCATGGCGATTGCTGGTCATTTTCATTTATTTCGGGGAACGGAGATGGTGCTGTTTATTTTTTGAATGAATCTTTCAATATCTGCTTAACAGGCAAGATATTATACCGTTTTTGACCTGGAAAACACTGAACATAAAATAAGCTACTCTAGGTACTTCTTCTGCCAAACGGTTAATGAAATGCCATAAGCATGATGCGATTTCATCCGCACCTCTTTGAGCTATTCCTTTATACATAACATAATGGAATGTTCGTTTAGTAGTAACTTTGCGGATTTTTAAATTAAAAGTCCAAAGTTTCTTTTATAAAAGGCTACAGATGCAGTTAAATTTGGAATCTGTAAACAAACAGCTTTTATCTTTTAGTTTCATAGTGAAATGTTGCCTTATGCTCCGATTTTTCTAAATCTATTCTAATCTGACATGAAAGAATGAATTTGAAGAGACAAAGAATCAAACCTTGTGTATGTAGGTATCGTTATTTGGCTTTTTAAACGTTTACCAATCTTTAAATAGATTTAAAGATTGGTAAACGTTTCTGAACACACTAAGTCTAAGAGATCTTGCATCACATGCATGTTTCTTTATAGATAATAGGCTTGAGACCTAATGTCTGAAGATTTAAATTATGTGCCAAATAACGTTATATTTAAGTAAGGGAGAACTCAGAGAAGACCTGTAAAGTTCACAAATAATTTTATTTGATTTGGTACAAATAAGTTAAGTGATGATAATAATTATTCAAGTTTGGTCTAATTATGTTAAGTGCTCTTACGTTGTAAATGGCCGTTCGTTGATTGAGTATTCGTTTTACAAGTCTATGTTAACTTATATTAATATATTTGTATCAAATAAAAATATTTTTTTTTGTACTTAAGTGGTTTTGATACAACTTATTTAAGGTATTTCTACTATCAATAGGCTTATGTGACATAGACCAAACGAAAGAGGAGGTTTTTATCAGTATAGATGGCCAAAAAACAAAAAATGGCCATTTTTGCACTTACGAGGTATATACCAAACACCACAGATTTCTAAGCGATATCAAGACACCACGACCGAGGAAATTGTATCAGTCACAAAGACTGTGAACTTGGGTACATTTTACTCAATTTTTAAAATTCATCTAATATACACTTTAAATATTCGTACTTCTTTATTTAATCTTCAGATACAAATGTCTCTTAATTAAAACTTCATTTTATTGAACAGTTTCTTGACCAAGGTAAAGATTAACTCATACCAAATTACAGAAATGATAAAACAAACCTGTTTTTATTAATACTATTGATATATAATTACAATCTTAAGCCACGGCACGATCTCGCTACTTCATACATTATGTTCTAAAATTATAACATAAAAATGTAACCTGGAATTATTCGCACTTATTTGCGAAATATACTAGTTTTAGTGGTAACTAAGTATGATATCAGAAATGAGGTTCCGTTTTCATTTGGACGCCTGATTTGACTCCAATTGCGTCGTTGGTAGTTGTTATTTCTATCGGCTGCCCAACGTATTTCGCAATTATTCTCTTTTATTATATTTCGGAATTTCTAAGTAACCTACACGTCAATACATTTTCTGTAATAAGAATCAATAACCTTGACAATGAAGCTATGTGTTAACTCTTATAACAGTACATTGAATATCAAAATATTGGATAAAATTAATTATAGAGGCTATCCACCAATATTACCGCCTCCTTGGTACAGTGGTTGACGCGTGAGCGTAGCACCGAGGGGTCCTGGGTTCGATTCCCGGTGGAGACGAAGAAAAAAAATGTCTCGGTCTGGTAGGACACAGAAGGATCACCTACTTGTCCCTAAAGAAAATCGATCAGTGAAACAGATGTATAATGCATCTGCCCCTTACCCCACTAGGGGACATGGGACTTCACACCAATATTGTTCATTTCTCATGGTATTCACCCGATGGCATTATTATCTAAAACAGGAGTTATACGTATAAATTCTTAACATACAAAAATACACTCGCATATCAAATCTTATTAACAATCTTTCATTAATACATTAAACAGAATTACCATAAGAATTACATATTTTGGCAACGAATATGGCGCCTCAATCTAAAATTCTAATTCAGCAAATTTAAAACTGAATTCAGAAACGAGGTTCGTGATTTAATCAAAATAAAGAGACAACAAGTTTTGCATATTTCGTTATTAATAATTAGAAAGTCGGTAGAGCGTGCGCGATGCGATTTACTTCGATCTTCCCAACCGTGAGCGGGAGACGACTTTAAGAATTAAATAATTCATCCAATTTAACATAGCTGTGTTGTATGCATGTTTTTCATTGATTCTATAGATGGAATACTATGTTAGTTGTAGATAAAATGTAATATCTGTATAACTGAAGATTTTTAGTCTAATTATAAAATGAGAAGAAGCATTTCATAGGATCTTTTCTGTCTTCTAAGTTCTCAAGCCCTTTCGTTGTTCAATGTTTTGAAAGTTCATAGAATCTTATTAATTGCATGTATGCTCAAAACAAAAAATGCTGTTGTTAAGTTATATTTTACACAATAATTTTTTTGGTAAAAATTCAATAAACTACGCAATGAGGTAATAGTAACAACATAGCAATTGTTTCAAAAATCCTACACAATTTTAAAATATATTTTCACTTATGTCAAAATTATTAAGTACGAAAGTAGAGCCTCCTCAATGTATTCGGTATTTTTCGGTCGACTGAACGATCCGCGACTTGCCGACGCTCGTACGGCTCACTGCGCCCGCGCATTAAATATGCTAGGGTTGTCACGAGCAAGAAAAATACTAAACCATTTAATAATTATTAGTAATAATGTTCCTTCAATAATATTATAATGACTGTAAGTACTTTCGAGATACTTTAAAATTTCTATTCTAATAAGCAAAATCTTGTTTTCCTATAGGTAACACACAACAAACATAAAATCAAATGAAGGTACATAATTTTAAGCATTTCATTACGTATTCACACCAAATAAACATAACAATTAAATAAATCGTACTTCGTAATCGTAAGTTACTACTCATCGAGTTATTATTGTAATAATAAGATACTTTAAAATATAATTACAACACGATTGTTAACCATATATTCGTATTTGTCATATTCAGTTTAGTGTTCATAAATTTCATATCATTAAATTATTATTTGATAACCCTAATCGTATTATAAGATTTACTAAAGGATTGCCGGCTTTGAACTCTTGATTATATTAGGAGCTTTCAGACATAAAATCAGATCATTTTATTTTAATGCGTTTTGTTTAATTTACTTGGACCTTAGATCGAAAGCAAATGCTTTGGTGTAATGAATCCTATTTAAGGATCTCGTTTTATGTTAAATTCGCTTAATGAGGGTATTCCTTTTAATGAGATTTGAATTATGATTCCTACAATATTCAGTTATTAAATAATTCACAGATTCCTAAATAATTACTTCCTTATTTATCTATTGCAAACATTACTTCTGACTGTAAATAATTCTAATTAATAACCTTTAATTTGTGTTTAAATATATTTATATCTCCTGGAACTATAAATAATACGAAATAGCTAATTGTAGAGTCACTAAAAATAGTTTCACACCAGAAATTCTAGTTTCACAGACTTTTCCACACCAAAATCTAACTTCAAACGTGAAATTAGTCTGAATTTCAAAAGAAAGCGATAAGGCAGTGTAAATAAGTCGTGTGTAGTATTCAGCTGGTATTTCAGAACGCCACCGCAATGTGCAAGAGCGTGTTAAGGAGTTAACGGATCCGACTGACACGCACTCGAAACTTTGCACGTATGTCGAATATTTTATAGCGTATCTAGTGGAGCTGTTAATACCATATGAACAATTATTGTTTTTTAGATGTAAGTAGTTCGTTGTGTTGTGAAATGGGAGACCGTGACTCCAAGCTCTGAATATACTATTGTAACTTTTGAATTGCATTTCATTTCATAGATGTGTGTTATGATGGTTTATTAATGTCAGTAATGAGATTCTTAATAGGAATTATTTAAATTGTATTCATTAATAGTCTTTTAAATTCTTACAAAGGAATACCCAAGCTTTTCCTTGCAAAAAAAGATATAAAAAAACTTAAGTGCATACTTATAATCCATACTAATATTATAAATGCGAAAGTAACTCTGTCTGTCTGTCTGTTACTCAATCACGCCTAAACTACTGAACCAATTTGCATGAAATTTGGTATGGAGATATTTTGATACCCGAGAAAGGACATAGGCTACCTTTTATTGCGAAATATGTACCACGGGCGAAGCCGGGGCGGACCTCTAGTTTATTATAAGCCATCTCACAAAAAGTTTTCATAAATACTTATTTAGCCTAATATTATTAATTTATAATATATAAGTCTGCAAAAAAGAAGCATATGTACTGGATATAGATGACTTCATTATATTCGATTAATTGCCAAGCGAACTAATCAACCTCATAAATCTTATCATACCCCTGTTCCTTATAGCCATAAAGATACAAAACATTTAAATTATATTTATGTAGTATTAACAGCTCCATATGATATAAGCTGAAATCAAATCGGCAAAACGCAGCCAGGCAAGGGCGCGGACGTGACAACTTCCGCCGTCAGAGGGCGCACGCTCGCCATTTCATTTATTTTATATCTCCTGCATACGGAGTAAATACTGTATTTATGAGATAGTAAACGGTAAGCAACGTTATCTATTTAAATTTAGAATATGTTGGTAGTGTCTTAGGAATGTTATAGAGTTGTTAAACGAAGAAACGTGCTGCTTGCTGAAATATAATAGAAATTTGTTTGGACAATTGGTTATTAATGTTAAGATTATGTTTATCAATATCATATTGTAATAGTACAAATTAGATTATGATTGGATTTAATGAGTATACCAACCTGCGTACATGTATTAAGTCTTAACAAATGTGTACACTAAAGTTGAAAAAATGTGTAACTTTTAAAAATAAAATTTCACTTTAACAAAAACATTTTGAAATACCTAGTTGATTGCTTTCATTGATATTTCGACAGCGTGCAATCAAAAAAATTCTAGTGACTGCACATATTTTTCATTTATCTTCAAAACAATAGAGCGTATGAAAATACAAACTTTTTATTTTATGTATAATATTTTTTTCTTTCTCATGTTATTTGTTGGATAAAAATACATTTAACGTTAAGAAAAAGACTATAGGCAATTACATAATATTTCGTCGGGAAGCTGGTGTTGATCGACGTTGATTAATGTCTGTCTGTCTGTGTGGACAGATTAAAAAACTGCTGTTTCTGATATGGCCTATAAACAGAGAAATGAATGGAGTGGATACTTGTAAATCTACTATAATTTTCATGTTCCTTTTCATAAAACGATCAGAAGGAATTAACCCTTAAATTGATTTCGTCCGTTTTAAAGGACATAGTATTTACACACATGCTGGCGCTGTTATAGCAGACCTAAGCATCGCTAATCGGTATATTGGGAAGGGACTAGCCATGTCCTTCGCGTACATGCAGGTTTTTTTACCAAAGCGAAGTACAGTCGCGAATGGTGACCATTTGAAAATTGCAAAAAAACGGATCTCTTGACTCTCCTGATAAAATTAATAATAACTGTTATTATTTTGGCTATTTTGCTTATAATGTTATATTATTAGTTAGAATACGATTGTAAGTATAGTATTTTGACATAATTTTTACATATTTTACAATATTTGGAATACAAATCTTAGTTTATATACGATGTCCCATAAAACGGACGTTGACAACTTGGAGTATATACTAGGGTATTCTTCACATGTCCTATGTAACGGACGTTGCCAATAAGGCCCTCCATTTTCAACGTCATCATTTTGATATATTTATCTCTATTTTTTATATGTTTTAGAGGAGCATGACTTGGCAATAAATAAAAAATTCCCTCACTACCTCTGGCAGAAGCTGAAAAGTCTGGCGTTAAGTTGAGATGACGATTTTGAAGGGAATGTAGACCTACGGGAGTGATTTCACTATGATAACAGTGTCAATCATTTACCCCTAGCACCATACCTTCGGAATTATACGACATATTGATTTGAGACACACTGAAGACCCAAAAAGTCAGAATTTTTACCATCAACAAAATATTATTGCTGCAGAATTACAGTCATTACATGCGGTGCGAGATGAATCTTCCCTACTTCTCAGTAGTTCTTCAGCCACAGCATCATGTTACTTACCAGAAATACCACCCAATGTTTGAAAAATTAAATAATAATACCTTAAAAATTAAAAAAAAACTGGCAAAAAATGGATATAATATATGCCAAAGAATCCAAAAAAAAGCGATTTAAATTTCCTGTTTGTTTTGTTACTTCAGGCATGGTATACGACTTCTTTGCATTCGATGAAGCAAACACATTTCAATCTGTACAATATAAGGAATGGGAAGAGGACTTTCTTGGTGTATTAGATAAGTTTTCAGGCTATGTAATACTATTTTTATTCCAATTCTTAGCATATTCTTAGGCTGTGATTTTTGGTAGTGTCGTTTTTTAAAATCCATTATTTTTAACGATATCGTTAAAGTTTTAACCAACATTTTAAGACAGATGTTTGAAAAGCTCATTCTACATCGTCCATAATTATAATTTGATAATAATTTTGAATTACAGAGTTGAAAATGTGCATTGCATTCATGTACCACGGTTGCAGGAATAATGTGCCATGTCCGTTATATGTGACGGTCCGAACATGTACATATAATTGGCAGTGTCTGTTTTATGTGACATAGTGAAAACAATAGAAAAAATTAAATTTTTTAAATTTTTTTTTCATTTTCCTCTTTTCTATCCTAATTCTAACACATCCTCCAAATTTGGACATTATAAACACAAGTTATCTAGGGGTGACAATTTAAGGGTTAATGAGTTTAAAGAAATTATATAATGATTAGTACACTTAACAATAAAATTAATCACTGCAAATAATTTTTATTCGATTCTAGAGTAAAACTTATGCACCTACTTAGTAATTGAAAAAATATGTCAAAAGTTTGTAATGAAAATCGGTAGTAAAGGTAAATAATGTAGGAGTTATTAATAATTTCAACTCCATTGTCTGGACAAATGTGAACTATAACTACATAGAGCTTTTATTTTACTTTAATAGTTACTCAAATGTTAAACTTCACTCAAGAACTTAGAATATATTACAATCGGCTTCGCTCCACTTTTGTTCTCGCGACATTTGATTTCGGTGACATCTGGCGGAAGTAATAGATTTTTTCAGTTAGCTGAAGGTGAAAATTTAATCTGTGAACAAGCAGAGACCGCGAAAGACATAAAAGAAAACGATCTCTTTTTATATAGGTGTAGATTTAATACATATAGGTAATAAATATAGGTCAGTGTTTGAAAAATAAAAAAAACATTACTAGTAGTTATGTGCTGGTTTTTTTTCGTGCATGATGTACTTAATTTATTTAATTACAATCATAAATCGGCTGATTAGGGCAAACGCGTTGTAAGTTGATTTTATTTTTGAGGATAATATCTTTACCAACTAAAAAGATTTTTGTGCACTAAACGAGACGTGCAAATTAGTAAAATATTGATATATTACAAACATTCTTTTACTTAGTATAAATCTATTATTTTCTTCGTAAGTTTAGGAAGAAACCTTATATTAATGCAAAATAATAATGCAACTGAAAACAAAAGTTCTTAAATGAGCCCTTTAAACATATTATATGTACCTCTTGTTGAAAGTTCAGTTTATAAACTATGTGTTTTATGAAATATATCTATAGAATATATATTAATTTTCGCCCAGGCTAAGTTCTGAAAGCGGACGGTTCACGCTCGAAGCGCAAGCCATGTCTTGCTAACTACCAACTACTAACTACGTCATGTGATTGAAGTGTTTACTAATATTGTTATTCACTGTGAAATACTTTGACTATGGATGTATTTATAGGTATATTAGGTTACTAAGGTTAGGTTAATAAGGCGCTTTAAAATTAAATTTTATAAGGATAATATATACTTATTTTTTGATTACTTCGTACTTCTTATAAGTCCTTAATTTATAAAAATCAAATATCAATATGCTGTTCAGAGATCTACTTATTAAATTCAGTTGCTTAGAAGCTCGAAGCATATCCTACAATATTTTAATACAAGGTAAGTACTTGTAACAATTTACCTTACAATTTACGTATTTTTTATAATTCGAATAAGGGCCGATGTTTCAATGCTTGGATAAAACTTATTCGTTGAATAATGTATAAAACTACCATTTTAAAAACGTATTCTAATATTATCGTGTTTATTGGACGGATAAGTTTTATCCAAGCATTGAAAAATCGGCCCTAAAACATATTATCCGTCCAATAAAGTATTACACGATAATATTAAAATGTCACGTAAACTGTCAAATACGGGCAACTAATTGCCCGTATTTGGTAAATGGTAAATGGTAGTTTTATACATTACTAGATTTCCGCCCGCGGCTTCGCCCGCGTTTTCAAAGGAAAACCCGCATAGTTCCCGTTCCCGTGGGATTTCCGGGATAAAACCTATCCTATGTGTTAATCCAAGTTACCCTCTATATGTGTGCTAAATTTCATTGTAATCAGTTCAGTAGTTTTTACGTGAAAGAGTAACAAACATCCATACATCCTTACAAACTTTCGCCTTTATAATATATTATAATTATAATTATAATTATAATATATATTAGATTAGATATTAGATATTAGAATATTAGATTCGACGAATAAGTTTTATCCAAGCATTGAAAAATCGGCCCTAATTCTTCTTGATTATTAAGTACCTACAATATTTTAGACTGAATATTTTTTTTTTTATTTACGAGACCTGTTTTCTGTAGGTTGCATGCAATTAACTTCAATCTGTTACATCTTGAAACCAGTGGCCTGCAAGTTTCAGCTTCACTGATGTGGTAGGCGGTAGCCCATATAAAGGTCCCCAGAACAAAATGTCTATCAGTCTTGATTTGGGTTCTGGTGATAGTGGATTTCAATATGAGATCGGAAATGTTTAAACATCAAAAATCGTTTTTATAAAAGTCGGGTGAAAAAGAGAATTTTCTATACGATACTAACAAAATATTATTTGTAAGTTATAAGTAGAAATTGTTGCGCTTATGTGTGACATTTACAAATTTATGCACAGTTTTCAAAGCATTATTCTTTAAAAAATATTTTTTTTGGCTGACCGAAACAAAGCCTTTAGATAATATTTAAGATAGTAAACTTATAAATGTATTAATAATACCTACATCCGATGGCAATGAAATTATTTAACGTATCACAAAATTAACTAAAAAAAAAATAACCTACCACACAATAACAACAAGACCTACCGTAACAATGCTACAAAAAGTGCCTAATCAAATAACATATTTAGAAAATTCAAGTGGAACGCACAGCGGCGTATATAGGACACTTCCATTCGACATAAAAACGTTCATATAAGCTAAAATGGCAGGACGGTACGCTATTCATTTTACTGAAGTCACGTAGGGTAATGTATATTCTAATATATTTGCCTGGAACGACTTTTCGTGCTTATCGGCCCGTGCGGTCTGCGGCCGGTGGTAGGGATGAGATATCTGGGATGTCGATAATCGATATTTTCATTTAAACTAAGAGTAGAGACATTGATAAGTAATGCTTTGCGCTTGTGGAATACACTATACAGGCTAGGAACAGATTGATCTGTTACACAAATTATTTGATCACTCAAGTATTTTAATAATCTACAAATAAAAAGTACCAATTTTATAATAAAATAAAAATATGCAGAACTACAGCTTTACAGTCAATGATAAACAATATTTTGTTAATAGCCGACAATCGATAAACAAGGTTTTATTGTTTATCGATTGTCGGCTATTAACAAATACTCTTTACAAAAACTAGAACAAATAAGGTAAAATATTTAATCCATTATAACACATTGAATGGACTTGACGTTGATCTCCACTGGTGTTATTATTACTAAATTATACTAATGTATGTATATAATACTATCGATACATTCGTGCACATCACTATTAGCCCCATATTTACTCGTACCTCGCCAGTTCATCTTCATTTTTTATCTCTTTCACCGGAAAAAGGCAAAAAATGTGAAACCACTATAGTAATGACTGAAAAAATAACTGTAAGACGCAACATTCAGTTGGATTTTTAATAAGTTTTTATTTACAACTGCCCTAAATAAGACTGGACTTCTTTGAATGAAGATCTTTCATTTGCGAGCACTACTTGACTTTACTTTTAGTTGACTTTATATTCGCAATCGTTATTAAAGAGAGCTTGGCTTGAACTATTAATTTTTTATGACAAATTCTAGATTTTTAATTAGGTAGTATGTTTTAATGCTAGTAATTACGATAGAGTTATTAGTCACAAAAACAAATCCTAAAAAGTGAATTATATAAAAAAGGCGATGTGTAACCCAACCCACCTATAAAATATTTTGTGTCGATGTGCAGAATAAAGAATAGAGAATAAATACATCTCCTTTTTGACTCTACTCTGATTTTGATTTAACGTGGACTTTGTTATACCTACATCGACTTTTAAAATGTATACTTCGATTTATCATTTATTATATCAGTTTACAAAAACTATAACAAAATATACTTAAATATTATAATGACAATGCTCACTAAATGATTAATTCGCATAATTGAATTGGAACCACAGAGTACCCAATATAAGACAATTTGCTCGTTTTCAAATTGATGCACCCTTTTAACCTCGCAAATTGGGGATGAGATGGGAAACCAGACCTCTTAGGGCCTTTATTTAATACGTTTAGCTTATTTGTAGAATGTGGAATGGAAAACTTGAATATTATGCGTATAATTGTATATTACACAAATTATTCGTTGCGAATATTTCGGTTTCTTATCTTCTATAATATAAAAATGAATCCCAAAATGTGTTGGTACCTAAGCGCATAACTTGAGAACGGCTGAACCGATTTCGTTAATTCTTTTTTTATTATATTCCTTGAAGTACGAGGATGGTTCTTACGTAGAGAAAACGTGAATATGTACCACGGGCGAAGCCGGGGCAGACTGCTAGTTGCTGATAAAATTAAATTAATAAAGTAGGTAATTCAATTATCATATGACCAGTTATGAGGCTATATTTTCTGAATATACTTCTAAATGTTATTTTTACATATTTATCGTACGAAAATATTAATTCGATTTCGGTTATTATAATGATAACGTACAATATAGAGTTTTTCGACAAAACCATGTAGACACAATAGACAGACTTTACTCTCAAATGAATAATATTAAAATCAAGTTTACAAAACTAATCACAAAAACCTCCATCCACATACCGTTTCAAATTACAAAATAAATGAACACAATTAAATTTTAGCTCCCAAATGCGTACCTACATACATACAGGTAAAACAAAAAATCGTAGCGAATACGTTCTGAATTCTGTTATTTGAAAATTAATTAAACGGTCCAACGGGGCGTAACGATTTACGGCTGTGTGACAGACATACCGACACGCGTGACGACATTCGCAACATATTAAATTATTTAGGGTTCTAGCAAAGGAATTGACGCCATACCTTAGAACTTAAGACGTTCTAATTGCTTTCGTATTGGTTGATAGTTCGTTGGGTTGTGTCGCAAATAAAATGTCTCTATTGTTACGTATTTTATTACAAATAACTTACGTATTTGTATATACTAATAATTATTATTTGGGTATGTAAATTACTTCAATATGTTGTAATATTTGCAATAAATAAACATTGATAATCACGATATGATTAAATGTCAATTTCCTTAATTAATTTTTAGTCTCATTGTTTCTAAATATGTAGCATATGTGATTACTTATATGTGTTATTACAGATAGATATGTATTTACTTAGTTTCATTATATCTATTATTCGTCTAGTTTTGGAAATTGACGATGAATTCTGATAGGCATACGTAGAGCACGTAAAATAATAACAGAAAGACATGGAAATTTTGTCGTCAGTCGATATTTTATCTTTCTTATATATAAAAATGAATCGCAAAATGTGTTGGTAAGCGCATAACTCGAGAACGGCTGAACCGATTCCGATAATTCTTTTTTTATTATATTCCTTGAAGTACGAGGATGGTTTTTACGTAGAGAAAACGTAAATATGTACCACGGGCGAAGCCGGGGCGGATTGCTAGTATCATATAATATAGTAAATTAGAACCATTTTCTATTTCTGTAAAATCTAGCATATTTTATGAATAAACTTTACTCATGTTACCAATATTAATCAAAGAAAGTTTAAATGTTCGACACTATGTAAAAAATAAATGAGAAGATACTAGGATATATTTTTTCGAAATCGCCAAAAAGATTTGTTGCCTTGTCGAAAGAATAAAACCGTTATAGGATTTCATATACTTTATTTCTATAATCTCTTATAATCTACGCAATTTTAGCGTTGGTCAATCCTATCCAAAATATTTTAGAAACTCACAAAATATAATTTCAAAAAATGCAGCGTCACTATACCACGTTAAACGCTTACTAAAGGGCGGGGCAGGCAAATCGGTTGCAGGCAACGACAAGACATTTGCGAGGCAATGATTTATGTCCGCTGTTATCGACAACCCGCAGGCTACCCTACTCGTCACGATCGGGAGGCTGTGGAGTCGTAGTTCTGCTTTTTTTTTCGTTTTGATACCGTTGGAGACGTATGAGAAATATTAAACAAATCTTGTGTCTTCGACATATCTGTAATTCTTCTATTGTTCTGGAAGCTAACTATCTATAAATCTTATTGCACTGACTGGCACTGGTATTATTTGCTATATTTTAACAAATACCTTAATTAATTTTATAACTTGAACCTATCTTATGACAATATAAATTTATATAATATTTAAGTAATATCGTGATTACATCGTGAATTCGACTAT
>CAJQZN010027945.1:0-22107 GCA_907164685.1 Colias eurytheme | reverse complement strand
AAAAAAAAAATATGGGAGAATTACAAGTTTCTTTATGTTCTAAACTGTTCTGGATCTTGTTAATTAGTTTGTTGTAAAATTATTAAGCCCTTTGGGTAAAGTCAATTAATTTGGGTCTCTGTATAATTATAATATTGGAAACGACTAATAACTAAGGGGCTGTCCTATACCTAACAATTCTATTTCCTTTCCGAAGCTTACTTATTTAGGCAAAATATTACTTTTACAGAAGATATAGCAGTGATATCTTAGCTTCTTCATTTCTACATCATAAAAAGCGTAACATATCAAGTGCGACGTTAATAAATTCAAAGATAAACAATGTTTATCCGGCAAAGCAACAAATCTCGATCCGTATAATGGAAAGTTCACCGACCCCGCACAAAGAAGACGTCGAAATAGGCGCGTCTTTTGCAGCACTCCGCTATATTGCAAACACATTTCCATTTTCCGTATATTCTGACAGCGGAACCTTCATCCCGCACTCGGTAGCTGATATTCGAGGATTGCCATGAGCATAATATAGTACGTACATAGACATTTTTGGGTAAATATTTGGTTCAATACGACTGCGTATATAGGTAGCCATTTTAACACCCTTATATTAGCTGCCAGAATTATTCTAAGGCTGCCAATATTTTTGTATGTAACCGACTTCTTTAGGCTCGATTTTGACTCACTTAAAATGGACAGATTTAATTCAAACTTTGTAAACTTATCAAGGATCGATGACAACAACAATTTCATCAGTGTATGGTAGTAAAGTGTGTTTTTTAGTTTTTGAAACTACATTTATTTAGGTAATTGTTTTTATAAGTAGTACTTCAGAAAACTACTAATGGCTTCATATAATTAACTCTTAGTTTTGCTTCATTCCAAATTATACTTTGTGCTCGTTAATTAAAATTTAATTTGGCCCGTCGACAAACGGTTCAGCGTTAACACGGTTTTACACTTTATCTCATTTCCTTCTCAATTAATCCTGTTTACACAGAGTTGTCTTTTGTTTCCATTTCCTTTTCACGGTTAGCTTTTTTATGATGGAATGTTGAACAAATATTCAACTCCTGTCTCGTTTTATTATATTGTGGCACTCATAAACGTATTTCAAAAACATCAGAAAAACCCCATAAAGGAATCCAGGAATAAAACGGTAAACGTATCTGCTCCTATGCCACTCTTTGACGTTCTTGACATTTTAATTATAAGGCATATAATAATAACTCTAGTTTGTGACTAGTCCTATTCTGATCTAACATATCGAATTCGAGCGCTATATTAATCAAAATCGTCTAGCTGAACAAAGCCCTGAAGTAAGGTATTCCCACTAAATGAGTTTTCAATCCTCTACAAGTGCTGTAATACATAATTGATGTTCGCCCGTCTAACAAATTGAAATAACTTTTTAATTTTATGGGCTTAAAGTAAAATGAAGAAAATTCATTGTCTCTCGTACAATGTGAGTATAATTGAAAAACGGCCACTCTCATAAATGGAAAATTTTAATTCCATACTACTTTAGTTGTAACGCAAGATTTATATGAGAAAAGATGAAATTATTAGAGATGAAATAGTAGATATTGTCTTTTAGAACAACCTATGAGTATTTAAACAAGTTCATCACGATTATTAAAATGTATTAATAACACTTACCTAATATAGGCCGATTGATATCACTCGTGGTTCATAAGGTGACTGAATACATCTGTCTACCTGTAACAAAAATAAAACATTATTAATATATTGTAACTCGTCCAGGATTAAAAGCAATATAAATAAGTTAATAATATATTACAGTAAGAGTTTGGGCTTTTTCTTTATCCATTTCCTAATAAACTGCTTGAATCACCTATTGGTTGAAATTCAACAACGATAGAAGTATTGTACATCACGATTCGTACACGTACGGCACGACACATAAGACTGAAGTATATAGTGATCTCCCCATACAGAGACTACATTACATTTATGCCGTTAACATCCCCTATTTCTAAAATAGGTAAGTACTTTAAATCAAAACACATCTATCTAAACCGAATATTAATAACTCTAGCAATTACAGGCTAGAAAGAAACTTCGTAACATCAATTAGTGCTGGCACCAAATCGATTTTGCCCCAATATTTGATTGAATACTTCATTAGTTATCCAGGTCCTGACCTTCGGGCTAGAAAGGCTTTACAAAAACATAACAATTTACGTCAACCTTACCTAATCCAATGCGACTTATAGATTGCTAACGAAATTGCAAAATTGAGTTAAATTATGATTATAAGGTAACCCGAGAGCTTAAGAAATTTGGGTCAGTTATAATGTGAGTAATGCTGCCAACATTGAGGATAAAATCAAAGTTAAACTTAAGTACAGTCTCACAATAAAGATCAAACGGATTGAAATACAAAGGCTCATAATAGTGCTATGGCTTATGATGCTTAGCCTAAACCACGAAGTCGTGATTTATTAGACAAAATAACAAGTTTCACAAGCCTTTTGAAGAACTTCAAAGATATCAACTGCCTTTCTTTTTTATATGGATTGCGCTGACTTAGCTGAGCTGAGCTGACTTGAGCTGTTACTTAAACATAAATCGGGGGTAATAAAAATAGTATTTATAAAAAAGATAGTTAAACTGCGCTTAAATGTTTAAAGTTACAGTTAAATATAGCAGAGATACTGCAAACCCGATGCTAACAAAAATACACTGTAACAACTGGAATAGAATTAGTAACCATTTTGACTCTGTATAATAAACAAATAAAATATTATCTCATACATTACACTCCAAGATCAAAGAGAAATGTTTCATGTTCAGAAGGCTTACCGTGTTAATACGAGCAAAGAAATTGTTTATCTTACGATGCATATTATTTATCTCTCGTTGACTTGTTGAGTCATCTAAAATATACACAACTCCACAAAGATTATGCCATGCGTGATTAATACCTGTACATCTGACTCACAAGTTATCAAGTACCTATATGTCAAGTTAAAGTATTTGTACCTATGCGGATCACGTCAATATAAAGGTCGTAGTCTTTATAAGATAATTGGTTTTATTGCTAATAATTCATGCCTCATTAGAAATGAATAATAGGCCTGTTGCGAAGTTTTGAACTACTCGTGTTGAGAGTAGCACTGCAGTTAACGAAGTTATAAATTATATCTACACTTATTTCAGTTGATGGAGGAAATGTTTAAGATGATGTATTGCACATTTGTTTCATTGACAAATTAATAAATACTGATCTTTATAGGACATCAGCTTTCGATGCTCTTTTTTATTTGTCTCCATCGAAGATCAAACCCAGAACCCTTGAATTTTACGTAAAACCAAGTTAGTAAACGGTCTCACGCCCAAAACTCAATAGATACTACAAAACAATATTTAACTTCCATTAAAAATTACACGGGTAATTTATTTATAGGCATGATCAAACAAAAAGGTGAACGAAATACACTTTGGAATACGAATTCAGCAAATTTTCCATTCGAGGGCAGATAAATTCGTAAAGGGCCACAGCTCCCGACTTAGCGAACTTATTCAAGTTTAAAAATACTTTTATGGGCTCTTCTTCTTACTTATCGGAGCAACGAACGATTGAATTAAAAGTACGAAGATAGATATTTGCGGAGTTTATTTATTTCTTTTGTTTGGAGAACAATTATTGAATTACGTGTTTGTTTTTAAGGCGCTTTTTGGGATTGTAGGAATTATTTTAATTGCTTTATATCTATCTTTTCATCAATTGATTGCAGACTATTTTTAAATCTTATTAACTAGAAAAAGTAGTCCAGCACTATCCAGTTTCTTTTCAGCTAAGAAATTGTAGCATAGTGGTTAAAATTATCGATTACAACGACCTATAATATGGTCTGGATATTGCTAAAATTTTCAAGATATTTATTTAATTAAATGTTAGAGGTGTTGTTATTATTTCAGAAGTATTATTGGCTACATAATCCCTTCGGGCAGAGCACTTGTAATATTGTAATTAGTTAGCCCACAAGTAATTTAGGTAGCCTTCGAATGGGATTATTCCTATAAATGTATTGAAACTATTAAAATGATAGATACTGTTCAGAAAATTTAGTCCAATAGTGAAAACAATTCTGATGATTAACGACACCTCATAAGTCAATATAATCCAGCAGTTTGGGCTGCAGGCCATACAAAGAAATATACATGCACTCGAAGAACATAACCCTCCATTTAACACAGCCGGGTAAAAATTCAAATGTATTTGTGATATTTATTAAGTGAAATAGCCAGTAGGTATGTGAGATAGTCTGGTATGTTCAAAACGTGATATCAATACTATAAATCACGACGCAGTTGTTTGAAACTTCGATCGTGGTAACATGCAGATAGTAAATAATGTCTACTAAACTACATAATATATAACATCACATTGATAAGTATACTAAACTTGCTGTTCGCAGCAGCTTCACCAAAGTAGATTCGGGATGAAAAAATATAGCCGTTATTCAATAAGAATTGAGCATTTTAAGCAAGATAATAATAATTAAAATCGACCGAGCAGTTTTTGCTTTCAACCGCAACAAACAAATAATAAAAAGACGTGTGGCACTCGGGGACTGCCGCGGTAAAGCTATTGCATAGCATGCCTTCAAGCCACACCTCCGAGCCCGTCGGAGTGGGGAGCGTGAGGTTTTTTCGTTACGGAATTTCTCGATTCGGTCCCCGCGCTCAAGGCCCGCGATAGAAGCTATGCAATAGCTTAACAAAAAATCAATCCTTCATTTCATATGATGAGCTTAAATAAAAAATATTAAGGCAAGAACATAATATCGTTCTAACTACCGATCTGAAGACGTATCTGTAATTCGATAAGTCGATTATAATTGTATTAAATAAATTGTCTGTATTGTACAATTTGCAGTGGCTTAGCACACAGCTCTTGCGACATTAGTATCGTATTGAATTCCACTGTGTGTTTGTTCAGCAAATAATGGTCTAGAATATGTGTTTTGTGCCTTCAAAGAGCCTTGAGAATTGAACGTACTTGGTATTAAACCGCTACTAATGTAAATAATATCACTGCTAACGTTGTATTTATTTAAACTACATGGTTTTCGAAATAACTGGTTCAATTTACCTTGCTGAAAACACCTGCTTTAGATAAATTCTTAGTATCAGGTCATTTATATATGCTTTATTGAGCTAAGTTTTCGCATAACGTATTCAAAATGTTCAACTAGTTCAAATCCCTATACCATCTCTGAAAGTACTAGGATGTCATATAATCCAGGAGTGTACCATCCACATAAGCTGTATAATCATCTGTAACCGATACCTCTCGTTGTCGTGTGGTCTGAATACTATTACTGGATTCGCTCGACAGCGTTACTACAATACTGGCAACAGTACCTCCAAATAATTCAAAATTGAACTCTATTTCAACTGCATACGGTAGTTCGGGCGTGTCACGTTTGTAGTCGTCATTTAGGTGCGGTGTGCATGACATATTAAGGCCGTGTATTGTATGTCGTATAATGACGAGATTAGAAAATTGGATGAAGTTTTGAAACAAGACGAAACAGAATACAAATGCTTAAGCTGGTTGAAGGTTCTTTGTTCCATTATAATAATTACATGACATGTATACTGTAAATAAGTAGTTATGTTATATTTATGCAAAGAAACCATGTTCAATTGACATGGTGACACATAATATAAAGTAGATTTGAAAACAACGATAAAATCATCTATTCAGTCTGAGATTGAGGTTAGTTATCGTAACCCTATATGAAAATAGACAAATAGACTAGTCATTCCACTAAAGGGATAGTCATGTATTTTTTCTACCCAAAGAATATGACTCAAAACAAATTTTCCGTCAATGTCAACTTTCCTGTTGGAAATAACAACACAATGATAAGTAACACGGACAAACTGAACCAAATAAATACACAACCAGTTAAGTTCGCACTGTACGAATCGATAGCAATTAAAAACCAACACCCACACAACAATTATTATAGCAAACATGCTTATGGCAATAACTATAATTAGACGCTAAACATACCTAACAATAGCGATGATAGCGTAAACAAAGATCAGAATAGCAATGCTGACTAACCAGTGAAACAGTGGTTACAATAAAATCCACAAAAGGAAGCGGGCGATGACTCTGCTGAAACGGTGTTAGCTCCACTAATATGGACACAGATGTTTAAGCAAGTAGCTAGTATTGTTTGCATAGCGCTTAGAATTATGAATAGCAACCTTTCTTTTTACCGCATTTACATTTGTACAGTTTTAGATTGTGTTTATGATAAGATGACGTAACACGCTTTTATGAGTTTATAAAATCAACTATGCAAATTCTTTCTGTTCAAAATGTATCCGATTTTAGTTCGGGTCTTTTAAACAAAGTATTTTTTTAAGTTACTATGAAACTAAACTATTATTTTCACATAAGTATTTGATATGTCTAGTTGATAATATTATAGGAAGACATGGACGAAGGGAAGAGAGGCCTTTGCCCAGCAGTGGGACAGCCATGGCTGAATAATAAAGTTGATAATAACCAAAGTATTATGCCCTATATTATGACCTGAAGATATTTCTAGTGTTTTGCCTACTGGTGATGGGACGAAACACTACATAACCAATTTATTTATAAATATTTAGGTTTTTTAATTGAGGACAAAACGACCTCAAGCGCTATCTATGTAAATTGAATAAGCTCCAAGCCATAAACAACAATATACATACAATCTAATTACAAACGTACAGCTAGAAACAATTTACAGAACCAACTGTAACCTATGTACATATCTAACCTGGCGAGGAAAAACACGGCTCACCAGTAAAATAGTTTCAGAGATATTAGTTATTAATGTTCACCTTGCAGTTATTATCATTAACACCATCCTTAGTTAGGATTCATAGATTATGTTAGTTTTTATTCAAATGGAATTTCTAGTAGTGATGAGTTAATGCACAAGTTTCTAGTTATAACTTATTGGAAACAGTTAATATGTATTTTCATTTGAATATGGGAAGGGATATAAGCGATCATTGAAGAAATGGATTTCATAATAAATTCCTTCATACGCATTCATTGGGGCTAGTAGGTGCGTTGACTGGTCCGTGATTTTTAAGGCATTTTAGCCTATCAAATTATCCATTTTAAAGAAGTAAATAACATTTTAAATTCAGGCAAACAAAATAAATAATAAAAATGTTACATAGTCAATGCAATATTGGGCGAAGTCTACGAGACAGATGCTCATTTAAACTTAATAGATTCAAAGGAGGTAAAGTGAATTTGCATTGTTGTCTAGCTCTTAAGGAATGCTTATAAATAGAATAGAAACGATAGCGACAAAGAAATAGGCGAAATAAGAGGGCAGAATACTATGATCGATAAAATAATCACATTGTCTCCTAAATTGTCTGCTAGACTTCCATTAATAGTCTCGAAACGTATTGTGTTATTGCTATGAATTTCTAGACCAAATAACGCTCATGCGTTATTATGAAAAGATTATATAAATCTTTATAGATTTTAAGCTATGCAAAACACTATTCTAAACATCTCACGTTATAAGGAAATGTGGATGGCATAAATCTATGGCCAGAAGTATTAACAAAAGTTTGGCACTGATACAGGATGTTACATTTCCAATGTTTGCAGATAATAAGATATTGATGGCATTCGTATTGCACGACCACAAATGTTGTCACAACTTAGACTACAAATCGGCTAGATTTCACTAAAGTTATTCTTCTTTTAATTTGCCAGTCTTTTCATTATTTCGATCACATTGCGCATGATAAGATATCAAATTTCAAACAACTAAAATTGTTGTTGCAACTTCTATAGTTACGGCCATATTCCTCCTTTCCTTTTCCAGTCTTTACAGTATTTCGTCCAAATTGCGTATCATCAGAGTATCAAATTCACAGCGTTGTACAAATTAGTTGGTCCGATTTCAATATTGAAACAAGCCAAGGCCGTGACTTTTACTTGTAGTACAATAGCCGACATTGATCCAAGGAAGTGCTGGCAGACAACTGACTCAGATATTAGCCTTGAAAAGACGCAATGTTGGGTAAATCAATATTTCAACTGTAACGCATTACCTCGTGTTTGTTTGGAAATTATTTTAAGACCATATTTGCGGATATAATCTGATAATTGCTGTTATATTTGGCGAATCATGAGCGTTGTGGGTATTGGTGAAAAACGTGTTTGCGATTAAATGCTACAGAATAGGGTCATTGCGCCTGTTCGCGTCCACATGCCTATTCGCGTCCATTTTGCGGATATCTTTTAGAAAATTCACGAAAATAAGCATACTTTAAGTAAAATTGTAATAAGAAAAATTTCCGATAATACCTCAATGTATAAGAGACATGCACACATATTCAAAATATGCCTGCGCACCGCCTATCCTATTTAAAAAAAATATTTAATTTTGGTTATTAAACGAGAGAGCTAAAACGCGCGGGATTTTAAGAAAAAAATAGTGCGCAGCGTCGCGTTTGACGGTAAGTATCTTATTGTTAAATGTGAATTTTTGAATATGTAACTGTTTCTTTACTTTGCTAACAAAACATGGAATAGTATGGATTATAAATCAGCTTATTTCTTTTACAATTAATAGCTAAAATAAGGTGGACGCGAATTACTACACCGAATTTGTACAACTTCCATTTTGCGTCCACGGTGGGCGCAAACTATACCCATAGTGCATAACAATAGAACATATTGCGTCCACATTGTTTTTCATTAAGTAGCAATGAATTGTTTGTTAAAATATGTAATTTAAAATAGATTGTAAATTTTTGACTAAGACTACAAGTTGATAATTTAAATTTTCATTCAAATTTGCAAATTTTTATGCAATTTTTTTCATTTTAAAATGGGTTTTCTAAGAATGAGACTAGTATCTTTGAGAATGAAAATAATATAAACAAAAAAGAAATTTAATTCATTAGAAACTAAAAATAGGGTAGGTAGGTAATCAGTTTTTCCAGTTTCCTTACAGTGAATTATATTAATAATGTTGATTTTAGGGTTCCGAACCTCAAAAGGAAAAACCAGAATCCTTGTAGGATCACTTTGATATCCGTTCGTCTGTATGTCCGTCTGCCGGTCTGTCTTTCTGTCAAAACCCTTTTTCTCAGTAACGCGTTGAGATATAAAGCTGAAATTTATATTGAATACTCAAGTCTACGGTCCCTTGAAGCAGTGAAAAAATCAAACTTATAAGCCAAAGCAATCAGAAGATACAGCCGTTTATGCTAACAATTTTCGCAAATTTCGACATTCGCAAGGGAATCAAAACCTACAGGGTACTTTACGTGAACACGGACACTTGAAGTTTGGTACGAAGCAACGTCTTATAGCACAAATAAGGGAAACATTGAAAAAATAATCATTTACAGTTAAAACATATGACGAAAAACAGTTTATACAGGAACCCTCGGTGTGCGAGTCCCACTCGCATTTGGCCGGTTTTTATTAAATAACTATATTCGTAAATAAATAATTTATTAAAATCTAATTTTTATTTGCATTTATCTGATAAAATATCACCCAATACACTCTTAATTCTTTTTCTAAGCTGGTGGACGCGAACTGGTCCACGGGTGGACGCAAACTGGAATTTTTGGACGCGAACTGGGTAAAACGCCTAATTCTGCTATTTGTCTAGATAAATAAAAACCACATGATATTTCCAACACAATTGAAAGTAAATCTTAAAATAGACTATGTAATGAACACGTTACATAAATTTTGCGTTGAAATTAGTTCTGGAACATTTTTATTTTCTCCTTCAAACTTTCCAACTGCACTAAGTGGACGCGAACAGGCGCAATGACCCTACATTGATATTTAAAATTATCGAATGTGTGTTGTGATGTTACTATATTTGGATTATTTTTATGATCTTTCGTTTATCACGATGTCTATTATTATAATTTACTAGCAGTCCGCCCCGGCTTCGCCCGTGGTACATAATATTTACGTTTTCTCTACATAAGAACCATCCTCGTACTTCAAGGAATAATATAATAAAAAAAGAATTATCGAAATCGGTTCAGCCGTTCTCGAGTTATGCGCTTACCAACACATTTTGCGATTCATTTTTATATATAAAGATTATTAACATACGCAAGTTAACTGTCTAGTGCAAACATCTTTCTTAAATATATTTCGATCATGTTTTTAGGTCATAAATCCATAATCTATATTTGATTTCCATCAAAGATATTTACAAAAACAAAATTGAATTTGATAATATCCAAATATAACCTAACATCGGTCATGGTTTTGTACCGTATAAAAAAAGTCAAACCCACCATTTCCCAAGATAACTTTATACCTCATATTAAATTTCTCCCAGTGTAAAGTTCACAGTGTCGTCATGAACAGCAGAGCGTGATCTAACGGGTTCTCAGTCAGTGACTTTTAGGAGCGAAGCAGTGACATTGTCAGCCATTACGTTTGGCGTGTCGCTATTCTTTTGTTTACGCACTTCTGACACGGACACGGATAGACTGTTATTTATGGGAAATCTAGAGAATAAAGTATTTTGGAATCTTAAAGTAGTTAAGGTCAAAATTCATATTCATATCGCATTATAAACGGTGTGAAGATTTGTTTTTTTGTCTACACAATTTGAAATTTCATAAGTATCAGAAAGCTAAATCTCTTCGGAACAAAAAAATAGTATTCCGGAGCAATCTGGCTGGTCAACTATATTTAACTTCGAACGTAAATTGAAATCGAACTGTTCAATTTAATAGAATGGCCCTTTGAGTATGGCACGAATACATATTTTTTACGAATGTAAATATTTCAGTGATAAAATAAAATCGCATGTTAATGGCGGGATGTTCCAGAGAAGGTATTTCTCTTTTATGTTTGTCAAAAACAGTGAAGGTAATGTGTGTAGGTAAAAATATTACGTGATATGAAAAGGCTATTAAACAAAATTGAATACCGTAATGTTTTGCACGCCATCTCATAACAAAATTATGATATTACAATGGCGGCGAATATTCGCGATTATTTCCAAACTTGAAAACTACCATGATTTCAAATCGATTAAAATATAAATGATATACCTACCTAGCTTAATACAACTATAATTTTCTGTCTGAAAATTATCTACCGAAATTGGAAAAATATCGCCTGAATGCCAGAAAATAAGGTCTACAACCTCCCAAAAAGGGATCTATAACGAACCATTGATAAAAAATGTATGGAAAGTGATTAATGCTTTCAGAACATCACGCTAATGGCTCGTCTCATATTCAGCGGTTCAACGCACCCGACACTGTACTATGAGATACAATTAGCAAGATATACTGCGAAAGTTTGTCTTTCACCACGGCCGCCTTGTCGAATTTACGGGTTCAACGACGCTCTGTTATGGCCTTGTTCCTGTCATCAGTGACATTCTAGAATTATTTGAAAATGGAAGGAAAAATTTATATTTTCATGGTATGACGTCATTACTATGAGATACAATTAGCAAGATATACTGCGAAAGTTTGTCTTTCACAATGGCCGCCTTGTCAAATTTACAGGTTCAACGACGCTGTGTTATGGCTTTGTTCCTGTCATCAGTGACATTCTAGAATAATTCCACAAAATGTTTATTTTCATGACGTCACTTTTCAATAGATAAAGACTACATAAATTCCTAAGGGATTTGAAGAATTATTGGATCACTAAGGTCTACTTTCAAATTCCGATTCAATTTGCAGAAATATATATAATTGCCTGTTTGTTTTTGATCGGTAAATCCAATTTTAATACAAAAGAAAATATTTTTTACAATTTCTTTTAATTCGTTAAATTTTCTTATTCCCTTGGCCCTGGTTAACCTAAAATTCCCATTCTATTTTTCTTTCTACCAAATTTCATTTACCCAATACCGCTATAAAACTAGAGTTAAGTAGGCAAACAGACACCTAATTACAAACTGTTGTCCCAGGTGGGTTGAAAGGCTCGTGGACGTTATAAAATGCTAATTAAGCTTTTCGATCGACCTACTTTTCAACAATACCGCATTATCCCAAAGTATTCAATATTAATAGATTAAAAGTTGAAGTTTATTATGAACAAAATATTCACGGACGGTCTTGAAATTAATTTGGGTATTGCCTTTTTAATTTCAGAATTTTGTGCGAAATTAAATAGAATATAGAATTCAAGTCATGTTCATTTTCGAATACATCTTCGTTACCTAGCATCATTTTATCACTATTGAAAAGTTTACTGTTTTATTTAAAAAAAAAAAAATTTGCATTGCACTAAATACGATTATTACAGTGTAAAATAAAGTTTTATACACAATCATAAACAATAAAACCCATTTTGCTAAACCGATACAGCGATAAACTATTTATCGAATAAACACCAACCGTTCTAATACCACTTTGGAAACATTAAAGAAACACCACAATATTTTTCTACTCCTCCCTAGAGATTACCACGCACGTGTGAAAGTCAAAACGTTTTACACGTTGAATAGAATGTTCCAGAAAGAGGAAAAAGCATATAAAAAATTCCTTTGAGTTAAAACTCGGTAACGATGTTAGGACGGGTAGGTTGGTTCTTTGACACTCGAGTAATGAGTACTTTTTTGTTCCACTCCAACTTTTCAATTTTTACAGGAGGCCGGCAAATGTGTCAACAAGCAATGATGGAAAGCTGGGACTAATTTCGGAAGAAACGTTGTGTATTTTATGGACGCGTGTAGAAGTAGGTCAGGTAGGCTAAAAGAAGTAAGGTAAAGTAGGTGAATCAAGCGCTGGGGAAATTACTAAACTATACATGACGATACGAGAATACTCAATTTACTTGCCTTTTGTACCTACTCGTATTAATATTAAGTTCAATTCGTTTCATTTTATTCGCAATATTTCCATATGCACCAATTGTCGCAAATCAGGAAGGATGTTTGATTTACATTTAATAAGGATGAAGTCAAGTGTAAAGGGGAATAATATACATATTACATATGTAGATCACTAGGCAAGTGACGAGTCATATCTACTGATGAGATCAGAGCAAAATCTATCTAGAAACATGGTAAGACCGGGAATGTTACTGAACCCGTTATTTATAGCAATTTTATGCCTGTGCTGATTGGTAGCTATAACTTTGTGAAGGAATCTTGAAGCGTGTCTTACAATACATTATACTTCTGCAATCAATTAGTTGATGCTTCGAGTGTTTGTGTCTAAAAATAGCCGATCATAACGGCAAGCCATGAACTACTTATATATTTTTAAACGCACCGATCGCTATCTCCTTGCTTTATTCACTTGGAATCAGATTAATTTTGATGTCCGCAGTCCGAACAATATATCCTCTCGATAAAGCTTACATGTAACTCATCCACATCTCTGATCGGATTAAAGTCACTATCTTAGTTAACTTTTCCAACATCAGCATTCAAGATTAAATCGATCTCATACAAACCCAACTCAAACCAGGTTACGAGATCCAGCATAACAAAGCCGCACTAATTGGAGCCGTGTTCAAACTTCCAGGCTTCAATATTCAATAACGACCGGAACGTGAGAAGACTTACGTTTTCAGTCCCCCGATTATGGAGTTTTGTACTTGGGGTACTTTCTTAATTACTGACGGATTAACAAGTCAAAGTATTTTAGAATATTAGTACTCTGACCACTACCCAAATTTTTATCTTCATAAAATTTTGACAGCAATGTTCTGAAATTACTTCATCATCAGCTGTTTCATTATTCATTGACACACTTAGTTGATTCTCCTAAACAACACTCATTATGCTATTATTTTTCATTTAAATGAACACTTACGTAAACTGTAACACAATTATACGATATGGAGTTACATCAGTGGTATGAATGAATGCAAATTTCAGCTTAACAAGGTTTTCCATTGAATGGTTAAGAAAATTAGTAGACACATCATATGATAACTATTTATACAGCATCTCTATATTTTACGTGTTTTCAGTTTTTTTTTCACAAAATCAAATGAAGGACGGGAAGGTTAAGGCTCAGGATAATGGTTAAGGATATGGATTATGGTCGTAGATTGTCTTGGTTTAACACAATAGCCATAACAATACATGATTCCGTAAGGTCTCTAATAATTTCTTCCTGAGTTTGATCCTTTAAAAAATCGACTTGTGCAGCCGTGTATAGTTCAAAACGAGTATAATTGAGCTGTACGCTTTGCATTCAAATAAATATAAATGACAGACGAATTAAGAGTATGTACATGTTTTAAAGAAACCATACCTTTAAAAGATAAGTACATGACAAAGCCAAGTTCATGACAATGACTTTTAAAATACATATCTCATTATGCTCCTGTGATAAAAAATATATTCAAGGCGGTTTGATTGCTTATTGATTAGTTGTTTTTGTTATGGTTCTGTTGTCATTCTTGAATTAATGAGCTTCAATATTAATTAAGTGCGATGATACGAATAGTGGTCGATTTTTTGTATACTACTAGTTTTTACTACCTATCATTTTACACCTTAAATCCACTATGATTAAGTTCTGAATGATTAAATAAGTATTTTTCAAGCAAATCTTTATTTAAAGGTGGGAAGAAGGTAGCAAATACATTAGACAAGAAGATTTAGACGATACATGGTGATCACAAGATCGTATTAAAAAGTACAAAATTCTTGGTACTACACATCTCCATCTCCGCAGAGCATTCCGAGAGGTTAATTGCCTATTGTTTGACTTTTTACTCCTCCCGCGGAATACCTACGTATTGGAAGAATCTTGTTCTAGTCAATCAAGTAGTAAGCCTGTTTTATGCCTTGGAATCCAGAGCTTTGATGTTGAATTAATAGTCCTAGGCTTACTTTACCTCAGTAGAAAGTCGAAGACATTAGATTGCTATCAATTTTCAGCTGAGAACGGTAATTTGGAACTTAATTTCTATAAAGACAATTATTTCTACAAGTTTAAGCATTTCAATGAGGTTATCAGTTAAAATATAAATGTGTTATCATGAAATAAAACATTCCAACTTCTTTTTAATACCCAAAATCCTTTGAATTTTACGAAATTCGGTGTAAAAGCGGAAAGGTTCCCCCTACGAGGTTTGTGAATATAGTCCCAGATTATTACAAAACCGTCGGATATTATGTAACAAATGTAACCTATCGAGATATGTCTCCTTCAAAGGCATTCGTTATTTTTCACTAACAAAAACTACACACGTGCTAATGATCTTCAGTGTCATGAATCATCGAAGAAAGTCGCTTCTTGTACCAAACATTATACTTACTATGATATTGCGAGTTTACTTTGATGCCGTAATAAGCGTAATTAGAAATTGCCATTACCATCATATTAAATATTAATGAGTATTACATATAGTAATAAAGACGACGTGGTTACAATTATACAGGGTGTCCCAAAAAGTAGTGATGAACGAAAGCTGGGAGGTAGAAGACCAAGAGGGCTATCCGAATCACCCCCATGTGTGTTATGCGATTTTTCGTATTTTCGGAGTTATTACATTTTTTTCAATTTTTCATCTTTCGCCGAGTACGATGAGATTTTTATTTATGGTGACGTGAATTATTGCGCTAGATGCTTGATTTTTTTTTGTGTGCTAAGCTGAAAGATAGGCCAATTCAGTATGGTAACATTTACTATCGTTAGATCTTCGAATCGAAAAAAAAAAAGAATTAAATGCCAAGAAAGATACAATTACCAAGTATGTCCATAACTTCAAGGGCCCACAAAAAAATAAAATCACATAAAAAGGTTTTCCATTTGGCTTTTAAAAACTTGCTCTATCGATCAGGTAGCTACCCTAAAAATTTAATTTTATTATTCTAAAGGCTTCAATTGAGAAATTGAAATCTAAATGTGGTAAGTGCAAAATTTTTATTAACATGATGATCAATAAAACCAATAAATAGGTGTTTAATTACCAGAATTTTTTTTAAATAGCCCCGCTGTTGCTCAATGCAAGTGCGACATCACCGTAAAAAGTTGTCTTTTAAATGTCTGAATGCTTTTTTATCATTTTTAATGGTTTCTTCTGCTACTATGAATTTCCGGGTTATTTCGTCCAAATTGTGGTATTCTCTCAAGTAGCCGAGGTCTTTTTAGTATCCTCATTAAAACAAATCAATGGGGTTTAGGTCGTGGGACCGTGGAGGCCAGGCTTTAAAGCAGGCATCACCGGCGCATGCGCAGGCTGCAACGACCAATCCATCTTTCAGAGTATTTTTGCCCTTTAGCCTGGCCTCCACGGTTTCCGGACATAAACCCTATTGAATTTTTTCCGTGGGAATACTACAAAGACGAGAGACTGCCACAATTTGGACGAAATAACCCGGAAATTCATAGTTGCAGAAGAAACCATTAAAAATTATAAAAGAGCATTCAGACATTAAAAAGACAACTTTTTACGGTGATGTCGCACTTGCATTGAGCAACAGCGGGGCTATTTTAAAAAAAATCTGGTAATTTAACAGCTATTTATTAGTTTTAATGATCATCATGTTAATAAATTTTTCCACTTACCACATTTAGATTTCAATGTTTCGATTGAAGCCTTCAGAATAATAAAATGAAATTTTTAGGGTAGCTACCTGATCGATAGAGCAAGTTTTTAAAAGCCAAATGGAAAACCTTTTTTATGTGATTTTATTTTTTTATGGGCCCTTGAAGTTATGAACATACTGGGTAATTTTATCTTTCTTGGCATTTAATTCCTTTTTTTATTCCATTCGAAGATCTAACGATAGTAAATGTTACCATACTGAATTGGCCTATCTTTCAGCTTAGCACACAAAAAAAATCAAGCATCTAGCGCAATAATTCACGTCACCATAAATAAAAATCTCATCGTACTCGGCGATAGATGAAAAATTGAAAAAAATGTAATAACTCCGAAAATACGAAAAATCGCATAACACACATGGGGGTGATTCGGATAGCCCTCTAAGTCCTCTACCTCCCAGTTTCAGTATATCACTACTTTTTGGGACACCCTGTATAGCTCTTTAAATTTATGTTTTTGAGCTTGTAGTTGTTGCTAAATGGCATAAAACTATTGCACCAATTCTTTTGAAACTACATAGTAGTCATAACAATTATTATGTTGTGGTTTACTATGACATGTTATTACAGTTCGACCGCCAACTATTCAATATGAAATCAGATCCTGATAATGTTTTCAAATAAGCATTCTAAGAACCTTGCCTCTTATACCTATGTACCTAAAACTTATAAATAATCAGTAGATACATTCTAATGTATTGTCATCTAGTAAAACAAAACATCTTTCCATGCAGGAAATTACTGTGTTGTCGGATAACATTGGTCAGGGATTTGGCGCTTTGCTTAACAACTTAGGGCATAAAGTAACTAATTTTTGTACTCCTAATAGTTCATTTACATATATCATGAATTCATTAGATAATTTTAGTTTTAATGAAAATAGTATTGTTGTTATATTATATGGAGATAGTCTTAATCTAAAAAAACATGACATTGATATAGGATTTCAAAAAATGTTGAAAATTAGTAGTGAGACAAAATGCAAATTTATGTTGTGTACATTGCCATATTTGCCTGGTTTGACACAAAATCAAAATAGATTTATCTATAACATTAACTTAAAATTATATAACCTAACAAATCATCATAGTGATGCATTTATATATTTTGACATAAATTCATGTACAAAATCTTTTTGCTTGACAAGGAATACAGTGTATCTGCCATTTAGATATAAGAGAGAACTTGCTATGTTAATAGCATATAAAATTATTAACCAGTCTGGTACATGTTTGGTATCAGACCATCGATCTACTATAATTTTATGTAGTAGTAATTATATACATCAACCTAGGTTAAGTGTTGACGGACAAACTAGCCCTAAGCTAGATTTAAACTAGTATGTAAGACAACAGCTAAGCAGCCTTTTTCCATTGTACATCAAAATATTCAAGGCTTGGCTAGCAAATTATTAGAAATAGAATTATTTTTAAATCATAATAGTATAAAAATATTTTGTGTAACAGAACATTGGCTTAAACAATGTCAGTTGTTATTAAATATTGATAATTATAAATTAAAAAGTATATACTATAGGGCACATGCTATTCATGGAGGTTCTCTTATTTTTGTACACAATAGTGTTAAATGCAAAGAACGAACTGACATTGTAAGTCTTTCTGTAGAACGCACCATTGAACTGTCCTGTGTTGAGCTTGAGCGTTATATTATTGTTTGCGTATACAGACCTCCTTCCAGTGACTATAATATGTTTGAGACAGTCATGGAAGAAACATTACAGCGTTTAGGCAGGAGTAAAAAGAAGGTAATAGTATGTGGTGATTTTAATATTGATTTACTTTCACACACACAGACGGCAACACGAATAGTTAATTTGTTTCACTCATTTAATCTGTATAAAGTTTTTGATGAACCCACACGAATTACACCTACTTCTGCAACTTGTATTGATAATATATACTGTGATTGCAACTGTCTAGAAAAAAATATCCTCAATATACTGACTTCAGATCACTGTGGCCAGAAAGTAGTTTTGGAATGGGATTGCATACCTAAGTTTAAAAGAATTAATGTTAGGCCTATAACTAAAAAAGGCATTGATAAATTTAGAGATAATATTAATAATAAACTGCCCAACCTGAATGATCAATCCTTTTATAATAATCCTTGTGAAATGTTTACAAATCTTTTTAATTTAGTTCATAATGAGTTTAAAGAAATATTTAAAGTTAAATCTTTAAGTATCACCAAGGATTTACCATTTAGTCAATGGGCAACACCTAGTATACACAGATGCAGGAACATTCTATATGAGTTATATGGCATGAAGCAATATAACAAAGACTTGTCATTCCATAATTATGTTAGAAATTATTCAAAAACTTTTAAAAAAGTTTGTTTCACTGCCAAGTGTCTATATGTCAGAGATAAAATACGCAACTCTGATAACAAAGTTAAAACAGTTTGGACAATTATTAATGGTGAAATGGGCAAAAGCCGGACAAATAGTACCATAAAACTTGTAAATGCTGGCAGGGTAATTGACAAAAGTGCTGATGTTGCGCTTGCTTTTGAAGATTTCTTTAGTAGTGTCCCTGTTAGTATTACTAAAAAATTAAATTCATCATCAGTGCTTGCGGAGTCCTATTTGAGGGACCATGTTGCGGAGTGTAATGTATTATTTGAATTGCGACATGTGACTGCAGATGAAATTGTTAAAACTTTTAAAACATTAAACTTAAAAAAAACATGTGATCTCTGGGGAATGTCTGTGAATTTAGTAAATAATATTATAGAAAACATTGCCAACCATTTAGCGTTTATATTTAATCAATGTTGTGACTGTGGTATATTCCCTGATTTATTAAAGTTTAGTAAAGTTATTCCTTTATTCAAAAGCGGTGACCAAGAAGACTGTAATAACTATAGGCCTATTTCTATTTTACCAACTTTGAGCAAAGTCTTCGAGAAATTGATTTTAAACCAATTATGTAGTCATTTTGTTTCAAATGGTTTACTGCACGCCAAACAGTTTGGTTTTACAAGGGGGCGCTCTACCACTGATGCTGGAATAGCTCTTTTGTCACATATATATAAAGCATGGGAAAATTCAAAGAATGCTTTGGGGATATTCTGCGACCTTTCTAAGGCTTTCGACTGTGTAGAACATTCCACTCTATTACGGAAACTAAATTTTTATGGTATCAAAGGTTTATCTCAGGACCTCATAGCTTCATATCTTCAGAACAGGGTACAGACCGTTGTTGTTAATGGAGAGAAATCTTGCGGTGCGCCGATTAACATTGGTGTTCCGCAGGGATCTATCTTAGGACCGTTTTTGTTCCTAGTGTATATTAATGACCTACCTTATTATTTGCAGGATATGTGTGAAATAGTACTGTTTGCAGATGATACCTCATTAATATTTAATGTGGATAGATATGACACAAATGTTGACGAAGTAAACTCTGCTCTTTTACGCATATCTAATTGGTTTAATGCTAATAATTTATTATTGAATGCAAAAAAAACAAATTGTGTAGAGTTTATCCTTCCAAATGTAAAAAAGGTCAAAAGGGATATCATTTTAAACGGGGAGGTATTATACCCTGTCGAGTCTACTGTTTTTCTTGGTTTGACACTAGATGAGAAGCTACAATGGGGGACCCATGTTGCCACCACCGCTGCTAAGCTCAGCTCAGCTGCATATGCAGTTCGAAGAATAAGGCATCTCACCGATGAAGATACGGCTAGATTGGTTTATTTTAGTTACTTTCATAGCATTATGTCCTATGGAATTCTACTATGGGGCAGGGCTGCAGATATAGAAACTATATTTATATTACAGAAAAGAGCCATACGCTCTATATATAATTTACGTGCTCGGGACTCACTAAGAGATCTCTTTAAGAATATTGGTATCCTCACTGTACCATCACAGTATATATTTAATAATGTTTTACATGTACACAAAAACGCGGACTTACACACAAAAGTAGGAGATAGACACTGTTATGGCACAAGGAATAGAAATAAAATTGAAATGCCATTTTATAGGTTAGCTAAAGTTAAAAATTCATTTATGGGCCAAGGTATACGTTTTTACAATAGAATTCCTCATAGTATTAAAGAGTTTAGTAGTGTTAAATTTAAAACTTATTTAAAAAATGTATTAGTTCAGAGAGCCTACTACAGCATTAAGGAATATATGGAAGATGAAAATCCATGGAGGGTTGTCGCGTAAGAATAACAGGACAGTTCTTTGGCATATTATGATAATATATAATATTATGTAGTTAGATGTAAGTAACATGTAATGTAAAATTATATTGTATATGGACATGACTTTAAAAGAGCAACTATGGAGTTTCTTGCCGGTTCTTCTCCATAGATACTGCTTTCCGAATCGGTGGTAAATTTAAAGAATGTAATGACGATTCAAAAGTGCTTCTGGAAGAAGTCTAATTGAATAAATAAATGTTTGAGTTTGAGTTTGTTTGAGTTTGAGTTTGAGTATTGCTGTTGATACTATATTTTATTAATACAAAAAATTCAATAAAAGCAGTTGTAACATGCAAGTGTATGCAGAAACGGAAACATTTATTAGTTAGTTATCTTCTAATAGGATGGTTTCTTTAAGCTACTGAGATTAAAGTTTACAATGTTAACTAAATTGAGAAGCTAAAAAAGTGTTTTATCTCATTACAAAAATTAAAGGGCGTAAGAGCATATGATATTGAAGTCGATACGGGCGCAGCAGTGAACAATTAGTTTTGAAGTAAAGGGAAAAATAAATCATCCATTTAATTATACAGCAAAATATAATAACGGTTAGTTACAATGAGGATATAGCTATAACACAGCTATACAAAGGTTATTCCACGAAATAATCCCGGGAACACAATTCGCAGAATTTCATGAGATAGAGGAAAAATGAATCATTCGTGTACCTTTGAAAAAGATATTAATTTTCTCGACACAATAAATTGAATTTAATTCTAGCGAATGTTAATTTTAATACAGATACTTAATTGCAACAAAATTATCATAATTTATATTCCACGTAAAATTACACATTTTAGAAGGGTGAGGGTTGAACGTATATTTGAATCTTGGAGAACATTCAAAATAACCGATACTCCAAACTTGACAAGTTATTTATTTTAATATCAATATATAATTTTAATTACAACAGCGCACCCAACAAAACGTTACGATATAAAACATCAAAACAACAATGACCTAACATCCGCAGTTTAACATATAATGAAACAAAACTAGAAAAGTAAATCAACAAAATTACCTGCAGCAGTAGATTTCAAATTTAATTTTTATTTCACATATCCTTGATCCAGAATGTTCCACAAATAAACAAACACTCAAATTCACAAGTTCTTCAAATTATCCCTTGAAATGTACCAGGATGACATAAACACAAGAATGTATCGACGGCACACTACCAATCGGTTTGCGCGCCAACGCGCTACTACCCGGCTTGTTGATCGAGACCGGTGAAACCAGTTTGCTTAAACATTATAGCTTAGCATTCATTTCACTGCT
>CAJQZN010027944.1:0-16266 GCA_907164685.1 Colias eurytheme | reverse complement strand
TGATTCAATACGAGTAATATATTTTTTATAGTAAGGACACCAGACAAAAATATAATAAGACATAGTCATTTTTTCAATTTAGTTAAATTAATAAGAGTAATTTTCTTTAATTTTAAAAAGGAGTTACGAACCCCTTTTTTATTTTAAGGCAAATGTAAAGGTATAATTATTGATAAAATCACATAGGTACTTACAGCTTGCATAACTATAAAATATTTATTGTTTCGTATATATTTTTATAACATAGACTTAATAATCTAAAATACAATTAATATATTTTTTTAATATTTTCTTGGATCTTAGTCGTCCATTAATGTACAAAATAATTCAATAAAGGATATTTTTGTAAAATCTTCACACATTTTTTTATATACAGCCTTATAATATACGCATTCTAAATCTAAATAAATTCTTAAATAATTAAACTCAACTATATAATTATCAATATAAGATTTTATTATTAAAATATTATGTAACAAACCAAATGTGTCTAAACCTATGAAATATCTATACTACTTATCACTGTATATTATTTTTAGGGTTGAGATCAGGCTCAAAAATATTTTTTTTACTTATTGTATTTTATTTATAAAATTTAATACTAACCTTTAGACAAAAGAAGGAATAATCACATGTTATAAGAGAATATTATGGTCCGGGAGCCAGCAGCAGATTTTATGACCAAGTTCCTCTCAAGCGGTAATTAGTAAAATGCATCAAAGTATAGTATTATGAAGCCTCGTGAACGTCAGCTGGAGCTCGGTTGGGGGGAAGAGCGGTTGTAGCCTCCCGTATCAGCTGACGGTTTTTCCACCAAGATACAGCCAGCTGACATATATATTTATCCACAGTTACATATAAGCTATCATCAGGTAAATTTTTGTTTGAGAGGAAATAACGAAAAATAAATTTTTCTTTAAATTTAACTTTCATGTTCGAGACACCAGCTGACGTATAATACACCATGTTGTAACCAGCTGACTATTTTTTTTCGTTGAGATATTGGGTTAGCTACAATTTGACAAATTTTTAGCTGAGAGGAAATGAATGAATGAATGTATTTTTTTTCCTATGTGCGTGGGAGGCACCCCCCCAACCGAGCGCCAGTTGACGTTCACGAGGCTTTATAATACTATACTCTCATGCGTCTGACGAATTATCTCTTGAGAGGAAATAATGAACCAAATTTGCACCTGGCTCCCTAACCATTATATTATTTCAAACTAAAGGAAAATAAACATAGTAATCACTGTCGCCAAATAACTCGTTAAAGATAAGTATATTTTTAATGCTGGGTAAAGAGCGGTCTCTATTGTCGCTTGTGTTTTATTCATAATATTTATGTCAAACTACTCAATTGATCACAAATCAATTAAATATATTATCTTATAGCTGTGCCCCGCGGTTTTACCCACAGTGCTCCGCTCCTGTTGGTCTTTCGTAGTGATAGCCTTCTTCGATAAATGGGCTATCTAACATCGAAAGATTTTTACAAATCGGACCAGTGTTTCCTGAGATTAGCGCGTTCAAACAAATAAACTCTTGAGCTTAATAATATTAGTATAGATTAAAACTCGACTAAATGTGGGTTTTCCTAAATAATTTTACTATCAGCAATTTCTATGCTTCCAATTAAAGATTCCTTCCTTTCTGTAGAATTGGGTGCTACGTCTTTACCCATCTCTGATTTGTCTGAAACATTCTCAGCTTTCTGCCTTCTTATATCTTTCTTGTTCTGAATATAAAACCACCTAGAAAGAGAAATAAATAATTTTTTAGCTAAAATTATAGTATTACTAGCGGTCCGCCCCGGCTTCGCCCGTGGTACCTGCATGTTTAAACTATCCTATCTCTCAAGTTGGATCGAACTGCACATGGTGTGCGAATTTTATTATAATCGGTTAAGTGGTATAGGAGTCCATTGAGGACAAACATTGTGACACGAGATTTATATAATTACTAGGTTTCCGCCCGCGGCTTCGCCCGCGCAGTCAAAGAAAAACCCGCATAGTTCCCGTTCCCGTGGGATTTCCGGGATAAAACCTATCCTATGTCCCGGGGTAAAAAGTAGCCTATGTCCTTTCTCGGGTATCAAAATATCTCTATACCAAATTTCATGCAAATTGGTTCAGTAGTTAAGGCGTGATTGAGTAACAGACAGACAGACAGAGTTACTTTCGCATTTATAATATTATAGTATGGATATTAAGATAGCTAAAATTTGTATTATAGCTAGCTAAAATTATAGTATATAGTCTTATAGCTAGTTTTTCTATAAAAAAATGTAGCGTATGTTTGGCAACTATTTTCTTTTCATATTTCCTCCAAATCGATGCAATATATTTCGTAACAATTTTTGTGCTGTCCAGACTATAATTGCTTTACGATATGGATATAATAAAATAAAATATAATACAGCCTTAGATCTGGAAAGATGATATAAAAGGAACCCAAATGTATGTTTTTTTACGAAGATAAAAAAAATAGGTGCCCGATGCGCGTGGCCGCGCGTTAAAAGTAGGTGCAATTTGACATTTGCAGAATCCGACCTTAATTATATACATCTTTATTCGAAATTATTGTTAGTTTTTTTGAAATTATTGTTCTGTCGGTTGTTACGTGAGAAATTTTCACACGAAATACCAAATTTGTCTATTATTTTAATAAGTGAATTACATTTTGCGCTCTGGAATATTTAAAATAATTATTTTTCTCTTATGGTACCTCCCTTTTACGAATAAACAAGTTTTTAAATATTCTACGTTTTAAAACTTAACGCGAGAACTTCGCTCCATTGGCAAAAACAGAATGAAAATCGGTGCAGTCATTTTTGTTTTTATCGCGAACAGACAGACCAAAGACCTTTGCTACGACTTTGGTTTACTATTTTGAGTACTACATAAAGATATAACAAAGCCATTCCCTATAAGTTTACCTACAGTCTCAAGAATATTTCTTAAAGAGGAAGGTTACTGGATTTTCCCAGAACTATTTGACATACATTCTTATATAAAACGGTTTTTCCATACTCACACGAATATCGATATAGCTGGAAATGTTAGCACCGTGCTGCAATAATACACAATAGAGACGTCAACTTTTAGCGTCATCATGTAAATCATTGAATACGCTGGCCCGAATACCATTGACGTCACCACTTCTAATAGATTGAAGATCGAAATGTTTTTCCCTGGAAAACAAATTTCAGATTATGTTTTTGATGCTTACAATGCCATCTAGTGCCAGGCTTTGGAAAACTTGCTCTATGTAACAAATATTCTGGTTAAATTATGGTTCAGAAGTGCCTTTGAAGTGTATTTGTTAATAACAAAATTATAACTTTAATCACTACTTTATATTACGCTAAATGAACTCCTGTCTGTCCGTCTGTCTATCTGTCAATCTGTTTTTCACGCCTTAACCTAGCTTCCTAACTGATTTGCATGAAATTTGGTACAAATGTAGTTTTAGACTTGAGAAAGGTCATATAAAAGTTTTTATCGCGGAAATCCCAAGGGAACAGCAACTAAGCGAGTTTTCGTTTGATTACGCGTGCGAAACCGCGGGCTGAAAGCTACTATATACGAGTCTATAACATATTCGTGATATCAGTTGAGAGCAAAGCTCTAGTAGGTATATTAATAATTCAAGTATTCGTAATACTTGACGCATTTAAGATGTAATATTATAATCATTGATAAAGTCCATCTTGAACCACATTACATCATAGCTCGATATCTATCTATACATGCATTCATAAAAGTTATTTTACATACCCAATTCATCACTTTTGGCTAGTTTAGATGATATCGATCTTAGTGCTGTGAAGGATGTTGCATTAAATGTCTCGACGGCAATGGCTGGAAGAATTTTAATTAGTTTTATAATAACTACTGGACTAATTCTAATTCTATTCATATACTAAATACATTCATTTATATTTATCTGAAAGACTTAGCAATTTTATATACTATTTAAATCATTACTTATTTAATTAGCAAAACTTTATTTAAGACGTACATTAAACCAAGTAGGTTTATAATAATCAACTATATATTATTATTAATAATAATCTAGATCTCTATATAAATAGAGATCTATATTATATAGACTTATAATGGAAATTGTCTATTGTAATTGAAAATACAAAGTAAATTCAAAGATATAATAAATTTATTATTAGATATAATGTCATCTTTTATTTTGGGACATAAAAAATATATTTCAACAGATTAATTCAATTATTTAATACCCGGGATTATACGTTATCTTTATTAAAATAAGGAAGCTTGAAATAAGATTGATATATGTCGTCTAGACAAAAGATAAACCAAAAATAAAATACATAAAAATTAAAGAATTAAAGTATTAATAATCGATCAAGTGCAAGTCGTAACTACACAATATATTTACGTAGATACGTAGTACACTTGCCACTATCACTTTTTTTTGTTTATGTAGTGTCAAGAAAACTGCATATTCTCTGTAATCTTCAACTATCTGACTATCGCAATTCATGAGATACATTTTTTTCAACATACGGAGAGATACTTAATTTCTCTCTGTATGTTCAATGGAAGAAATCGCTATTTAGCGATAAAACCGCCGTTTTTTACAATAATAATATATCCTAGTTAAAGTCGTAGTATTTGTAATTTATCCAGGTAGAGCAACAAAGCATAAATAGATAAATAAAGAAACAAATACTAAAAATAAAGTGACTCATACTCATACCTAAATACATTTGCAGCGAGGTCCTAGCTTGACTAGCAGCTAAGCCTCCCATAAGTTTGCTGACAGTTGAAATAATCCCAAGAGTCGCGTCGCTCCATTTCCATCTCCTACTAAATATACTAACAGATATAAAAGCACCTGGAACAAAACACCATAGAGCTCAGAATCAAGATAGATATGCCTCTGTTTGCCTCTCAAGTGCGTCTGTTTTGTACATATGTCTATACATCTCAACTACCATCTGACAACGATTGTGTTGATGTCTAACCAAATTTGAGATCATACTGATATATGTTACATACTGTATTCTGATAATGCCTGTTTTGGCATGTAGTGATTTCTTGTAACTATTGAAAGAAACATACTAAAAATGGTGTATTTGTTTCTACGAATGGCTTCTTATGAAAATTGAGCAATCTATTAGCATATAACTCACATGTAATATGTAGCGACTTCAAATATTTAGACCTAAATCGGTTAATATGATAAATCAATTAATAATATATTTTGTGCACGAGTGCTTCTAAATAATTATTATGAACGTAGTTTTAAACCATAGACATTAAAAATAGAGATGAAGAAGACGTTTTTTTATTTATATTTTCTTACCGAGTGCATGAAGACAAATGTAGAATGTATTATAGAAACTGTATTTCATGGCATCCCAATTAAATCTGTACCTCGTAAACCAGTACCTTACTGTGAATTCACCTGGAAGCAAAATATATAGTAGTTATCGTTAAAATAACAAAGAATATAAACTGTGTAATGGACACATTTAAAAACGTTGCAGATGAGTTTGTAATCACAGCTGTAATGCAATCTATAATGCAATTTAGTTAAAAAAAAAGTTTATTTCTTTGGGTAATTATATCAAATCATGTCATATCAGTCTCGATTTATATCAGTACTATAGTGCAGAAAACACTAAGCTTTTGAATGACTGCACCGATCTAAATGATCATGCGTGCCTGTCAGTCGGCAAGTATGCATGATGGAATAGTGTATAGAACACTTTCAATTTTTTCATGACAATAAACGAGCATGTTAGTCATACTTGTAGGATTGAAATCAATAGAAATTGTTGACATGTCGACATGTGGCGACGGCTGAGGTAGCCTCTGCCATTCACAACTTGCCGTTCGTGTGTTACAACTCTAAGACATATATTTAAATTACGATAAAAAACATGTTGTTGTGACATGACGTTATTTTAAGATAAAAAAACGCCGCGCATTCGTTACGTTCATTAATTTTTGTAAATATTTATTGTGATCTTAGATATGATATCATTTCTTACTTACCATACATTGGACCGTAAACAAAAGCTATAGAAACCAGAACTAAAATTGATTTTGTTCGTCGCCGATTGGGACCCTTTTTGAAAACTACCTTCAGAGTATCCATCACGTGTTTAAAATTGAAGAAGGACCTCAAGAAATTGCACACTCCTTTGTCTTCCTGTAATTTATTATTGGATCTTATAATTGCTTGTTCTTTTTGTATGCGTAAATTGAAAGTAACCGAAACTTACATTCTTCTTTTCCATCTTAGGCCTTTCAGGATCTTTCATACAGAAGAAACCATGGCATAAACTAAAAATATACAACAGTGAACTGAACGTAAATATTCCATAATATCCAATTCTATTGAGCAAAATTCCACTTAAAGCATGGCCTATGGGAGAACCGACAGTGAGACAAAGATTTGCAATACCAACTCTAAACGTCCTAGACTCTTCACTCGATATTTCACTAATATAACAAAATGCTCCCATGTAAGTAGCTATCCAACCTCCAGTTATAGCCGGGAAAAAAGCTTCAAAGAACATTGTTACTTCAACTGGCAGTTCATAGAAGAAATACGTATTGAGAAGATTACTTAAACACATAAGCAAGTCTCCCACTATTGGCATAAGAACGCAGATCTTTCTTTTCCCGGTTCGATCGCTCCATGCGCCTAAGAATAATATCAGGAAACTTGGGATCGCTGTTAGTATGATGTTTTTCCATGCTTCCATAGATGCAACAAGTGTTTGTACTTCGATTTCCTCTTGTAGATATAATCCTTTCTGGGCGATGAGTGCGTCGCAAACGTTTGAGTCATAATGAAGATTT
Organism: Colias eurytheme; assembly: GCA_907164685.1. Classification (NCBI taxonomy): domain Eukaryota; kingdom Metazoa; phylum Arthropoda; class Insecta; order Lepidoptera; family Pieridae; genus Colias; species Colias eurytheme. The sequence continues at coordinate 9,415 of CAJQZN010027944.1, read as the reverse complement.
ACTCTACACGCTTTGTCCAAATTCAGATTTTGGGTCGCGAGTCTGGACAGTGATCCTGGAATAACGTAGCTGATTAGAACTGGTTCCAGTGTAATGTTCTCACGTATGTACGCGATTTTCTCTTTTAACGTTTTCTTTTTCACTTTTTCAGGTTGGGTTTTTAAGGGCGCTTCTTCATGTTCGCACATTCTGCTTGTTGTATCGTTATGAGTGATGATAGTGGTTATTACAAGTAAAAACTATTTTCGCATTGTAAATATTTGTAAGAGATTCATTAATGATGAAACGTTATCGCTGTGTAAATTCATGCATTACATTTTAAAATGCTTAGTAATATATTATACTAGCTGTGCCCCGCGGTTTTACCCACATTGCTCTTGCTGGTCTTAGCGTGATGATAGCCTATAAGCCTTCCTCGATATCTAACACCAAAAGAATTTTTCCAGTCGTACCAGTAGTTCCTGAGATTAGTGCGTTCAAACAAACAAACAAACTCAACAGTTTTATAATATTAATTAATGAATAGTATGGATTTTATAACATATAGTATATCAGTTCGTTATCTTATTTCTCATGTTTATTTAATGTATGTCGTATGGAAAATTATGGAGCTATTTATGGATGAGGACTTTACCTCTAACTTTGGTTGTTTTTCAGTCAATTACGTTCATTTCCTTGTGAATAGTGAAGCAAATTGCTGATAGTTTTCGGATTTGGTCAACAGGCTGCAATCGTCATGCAATCGTATTTTGCATAGACGTCAAATTGGAGCAGCTGTGGTGGAATAATCACTAGTCCCGTTTTATACAGCTCTGATAGAACAGTCTGCTTAATTTAGATTTGCTTACAAATACTATGATAAATGAAATATAGAACTATTATATTTCATACTTATGTAGATTGGAAATGGTAACTTTCTAAATGATTTAAACAAAAAAATTGCTTGATGTTCGATGTTGTTTAGAATCTAATCATAACTTGGAAGTAGTAGCTACCACGTGTAAAAGCATTCGACTAATTAGGTATTTGTTAAATGCAATATGCAGTAGGTACTTCTTAAAAGTGACGTACTAGAGTAATAACTGTGTTCGCTGCATCATTCGATAGTTTTTTATCGTTCTTTCGTCGCATTGTTTTGAGCTAATAATGTTATTTTTTTTTCGGTTTCGGTTTTATACTCACTTTTTGGTACACAAATATATAAATAGACTGAAATAAAAGCAGTGAAAGCTTACTCACGCAAAGCTTATCTGATGATTTGCAAGAGGGTAAAAATTATATAAAGTAACTATAATAACACGTATTTATTGTTGGTTGCACCGAGATAAAAACAAACCTATCTAAAATATAGCTTTCTGTTGGTTGACGAACTTATAAAATCGGTTTTGTAGATTTTGTGTTTTATGATTTATATAGCAAGAAACTCTTTGTAAATGGCGGTGCAAATAGGTTTTGTAAGCGATGAATTATAACTATGAGGGCTTGTTTTAAGATATGATGATAGAGTGATTTATCACTTTAATTTATTTCTTCATACATATTGGTAATTTAAACTGACAGATATAAAGCCCTGCAGGATCTGTGAAACTGGATGATTAAAAAACTTCTAAGTTTTTTTATATTTTGACACAGATATTTCATTCATAAGACTTCTTTGGGTGGTGTTGAAGAATAAAACAAAATATAAAATATTTTCATGTATTTATTTAACAGACTCTCGTCTAAAAAATCGCACTATGATTGAGCAAAATAACACAGCGTGAAATGTACAAAATTTAATCTAATTTTACAACAAAATAATACTACGATATTACAATAAAATAATAACAAATCAACAATTTTAATACACTTTCAAAGAGTTCACAAGAGTTTATTATATATTGTCTACTTCGTATTACATAATGTCACGATTACATTTTGTTATTAACTAAATAAAATTGACATTAAATAAATATTAAATACACATATTATAAACGTTTTTATTAATAACAATTTTAGATACATATTTGCCTTATATTAAAAAAAAATGTAAAATGAAGTACAATGCTTAATTTTTAATTAACATTATAAAGAACATAAAACTCTACGTATATTATGTTATTTTGGCAACAAAGATTTTACTTTACATATATTATATCGCTTGTTTGAAACAAACTTTGCCCATGCATGACAATAATATATTATTTTTATTAATTATATTCAGAACTTAATCCGCCTTGCAGAGCTTGGTGACACCAAACCACCATGTTTTGAGGTTATTATATATTAAACATTTTATTAATATAACACAATTTCATACCCTAAACAAATCTCGTTCATCTTATCCTTTAGATATTTACATTCGATTCGATTATTATTTATGTTTTATTCAAAGTTTTCAAGGGCTCACCTTTTTCTTCTGCCTTCTAATAATGTAATTTTTAAGTCATTAGGTATTTCCAATATTTCCCTCGATGAGAGTTGATAAGTATTATGAGATCTCCAAAATATCATATCGCTTTAGTATCGCTATTTGTACGATAGGTATCGTTTAGTGTTTTGTGGTACGAGAGTTACAGAATACAGATATTGCCATTTGCCAGTCAGTCAATAGTACCACCAAAATTTGCTCATAATTTATATTGAGTTTTCATCCCATTTTGTCAATTCTCATCGAAAATTAGAAGACAAGGAAAGTCCAGTTTGCCCAGAAATTTCATTTTATTATCATTCTAATGCACTACGCTCCTTAGACTATAATTATTTCGCTATTCAATTAAGTTTACCTTATATATTACAGGAATATTTACAATTGATATTATAAAAGTTAAAAATCATACAAAAAGAAAAAGAAAAACATTAAACTATGTCGTGGAAGTAATTCGTTGTAAATGGTTGCTTTAGGATAGATTTATTTATATATAAAATATAGTAACTTAAATTATCCAGTGAAATAATGTTACAAGTCGTTAAAATATTACGTTAGAATTAATAAATTACACAACCATTACAATTTTTTGATATTATTATTATTACATATTATTTTGACATTATAAAATGAGAATTAAAATTAATAGTGGGATGACATTTAATTATATTGGCAATTTGTTAAGTATTATTTAAACGCAAAATCAAACATTTAATTCATAATATTAAGCCTTTTATAACAGTCAAATTATACGAAGTACTTACCTATTTATTTTATTTGATGTATTTCGTCCTATTTCATGTATTTTTTGTAAAAAATATATCAAATAAATAGAAATATGGATGGTTTTAAAACATTTTATCATCGTATTATGACTTGATTTGCTTAAAAAGTCGTCTTTTTTTTGTTTTAAGTACCAAGACCAGCAAAAATCGGATCAGATTATCACATTCCTTATAATTTTAAACAAATTATACAGTTAAAATAGTTTTTTTTTTTCATTGTAAATTATATTATTTTTCTTCGATAGTCTGTCTAATTGTTTTAAACTCTACAAATAAATAATAAGCATGTTGACCCTTTAACTGTGCTTTTAAGCATCCTTGCATGTGTAGTTGTATTCTATCATTGAGTTTATTATCACATGTAATGACATCATAAGTTTTAGACAGGACATTTTAATGAAAAACAATACTATAACATGAGTAGCCGCATTACGTCTAGTTTCAGTTCTCGCAGTTTCTACCAAATACAAAATTGCGTTTTTTCGATAATTTAAACATAAATACGGTGTTCATTTCAATAGCTATATCACTAACAATGTTACCACAATGTCAAACTATCTTATTTACAGATCCAGAGGAAGCGCAGTTACTATACATCATCGCAGGATCCTGAAATCATGAAAAAACACAATTATAATCATGAAAAATTCACCTTGCACTTGTGTTTAAAGAATCACAATTAATTTCATGAAATATGTACTGTTTTTCTTGTAAGGTTTTAACTTATTAACAATTACTATTTTTAAATAAGTTTGAGAAGCTTTGCTCGTAAAGATACAAAGATTGAGTATTAACAATTGCTGTTTTTGTAACTTGTCTTTATAAAGATATACAGATTTCTCCTGGATAGAAAGACAGTTATTTCATTTTATATACATAATGAACTTGAACATATTCCAAAACACCATAACTGTGCATTTAGACAAAACGAACATAGAGCAAGAGCTAGAGCAAGAACATTCTTTCGTGATCTTTTAATGTCAACGATAACTCGTATTCAGTGTTGTTCAGTATTAGAACATTGCATAGAATCTTTTCGAACGCAATAAGAACGAAAGAATGCTCTACGCCTGTTTATACTATAAGAATTCGACTTAGTGGGGCTAGAATGAGAATCCGCTCGTTTGATCTAAATGCACCTTAAGAATTTACCTTATTCAAATATATAATAATATATTTGGTCGAGGTGCATTATTATATATTATTGAAAAATTATTGTCATCAAAATTATTACTTATGTCATATAATGGTATATTTACCTTAATGTATCAACTGCGCTGAATGTAGAGCATATGACTATGAGCGTGGCCGATGCTAGCAACCCTGAGAACAAACAGACAATTAATATTTTTTGATTTATATTAACAGTGATTTTTTGATAAGTTTTACTAACCTAACTTTGTTTAATTTACCTAAATATATAATATTTTACTCCTTTAACTCCTGATGATAGCAATATTTTACAAATTCAAAATAGCAATGGCATTTTTAAATTGTCTCATGTTTTATAGGCCGGGAGATACTGACAAAATTATTTTTGTCATTGCGTACTTAGACCCCTGAAGAACCGCCATACTGGTATAAATGACCCAATATTTTATGTTCTAGGCAATTAAAATATTTTAAGGACCCTTGTGTTGTGATTCCTATTTACAATTGCATTGTAAAAAGTGTCTTGGAATATAACAGCTGTGTTTGGTCTCCCAGCTATGCTGTGCTTTCCAGTAGATTGGAGAGAATTCAGAAAAGATTTGTATATCAACTGTCGTACATTAATAATCAATGCAAAACATTGGTATCATACGAAAAAAGATTGAGTTTTTACAAAATGAGGCCTCTAAGTGTGCGCCGCAAAGGTTTGGACATACTGTTTCTGTACAAACTGATACATGGTCTTGTGGATTGCCCTGAACTCCTTTCGCGCATTAAAATAGAAGTTCCACGTCCTGCTAGCCGTTTGGAAAATAGGAAGTGCTTTAAATTACCCTATTGTCGTACTAACGTAGGTCAAAATTCTCCTTTATACAGGTGCTGTTCGTACTATAATGGTATTAGGTATGATTTCGATATTTTCTCGAGTTCTCTAGCCTCAGCCAGAAGTAAAATATACTCTGCGTTGAGTACCTAAAAAATAGTAGTAGTAGTGTTATTTTATGTAGTTTTACTGGGCACGATGTGCTCACTGGTTTTAGGAGTTGCACCGCAAATGTTTTGTTTTGGTGAATTGTTTTTAGGGCTATTTAAGTGACAACTTCGATTTGTGAGCCAAATTAAAAAAAAAAAAAATGTCATTATCTCCCGGCCTATTATAAACATTTTTGTTCTACAAGTATTCTGTCAATTTGCTCGTTAAAATTTATCTGCTTACAAAGTTTATGAATAAAACGTACAATTCGACATTGATGTAAATTTTTGATGAGATTAAAAATATAACTCAATGGAGATATAAAATATTGACATGAAAACCGAATTTATAACAACAATAACAATTAATATGAACGCAGTGCAATAAAATAACGACTGAGTGCATAAGATTAAAATTGTGTTTTTATTAATGGATTAACTTTTAGTCGAAATTATTATATATTTTTATCTTTAAGTTTGAACAGCAATAAAAAGTATAATATTGTCAAAACTGGCACGAAAAAGTTTTTTAATCTATAATATATTTTTATCTGAGTATACCTACCCTCCAAAGTGGTACCGAAGAATACTTAATACTAGCTAATGCTAGTGGTACTTAAAGTTTTATTTTTGGATATTCATTGAGATTAAATCTTAAAAGAAAGTTAAAAAAATAAGGATTGAATTTTTAATGGAGATGGGTTTTTACGCGTTAAAATCTTGTGGACGCGAGGTCATTTCGCGGAAAAGCTTATGCAGTAGGTATATTATTTTTGTGGTTATAATTTTCATCCAAGAATTTTATAATTAATCTTCAATCGAAGGAGTTTCATTAAAGTTTTTACTGAAATTCTTTAATTTTTCTATTTTAACAATGTTGACTCAAAAATACATATAATTTTTACTAATGAACCTGATTTCAAACATCTTAATTAAATTATATGTTACTTATAAAGTAATAGATATAACCACAATACAACATTAAAAACGAATATGTTATTTGATTACCATTTATTTAATTTATTACTAACCATTATTTATTTATTTCTAACCAACTCGACATAGCAATGTATGTACAATGTCCATAAAAACAAAACAACATTCCTAAAAAAACATGCAAGTACGTTTTTTCGTCCCGAAAATTCTTTCGTAACAAAATACACGTGGAGCATAAAACATCAAACGTTACAAAACCAATATTTTACGATTATTGAAATAAACCGGTAAACGGGACAAAGAAAGTGGAATATTAATATAGAATAGATTTCAGGACCAGATGTTGCCCTAGACCTGTTTAATAAACTTGGTCAAATGAACAATAGATTTTGGCGTCGATATTGATTCTTACACGCGGGTTTTTGAGGATAGGTTTTAAATGCAATATGTGACTTGAAAATTATGAAAATACGATACGAGTACGTTTACAATATATAATACTAGCGACCCGCCCCGGCTTAGCACGGGTGCAATGCTGATACTAAATACACTACAGAAAAACTGTGAACGTTGTATATTAAAACATAGCGGCCCGCTCCGGCTTCGCACGGGTATAAAATATATAGCCGGGCGGCCGGCCGGTACCGCCGCAAACGCTACGTCCCGCAATTTTTAAATCTGTAATATCTTCGAAAATATTCACTTAAATCATATGTAAAGGGCCATATAGATCTATATTAAATGAACAATGTATTCAAGGTATTTAATTGGTTAAGGATTAATGCTGTATTGGTTAAAACCGCTTCTAAAATTAGCCATTATTTGTCGTAAAAAGTAAATGACAAAAACAAGTTATTGTGGGTTATCCATAAGAGATAGACCATCGCGGACTTTTCTGTAGACCTTTTCAATGTGTATAAAACTTAGTACATTATTTTGATAAAACTCGTAGGGTTCTGCAGCCTGCGTTTGCAATGTAAGCGGAAAAAATGTAATTTTTTACGACATCACATTAGAAACCTCAAAAATAACAGTATTTCTCCGCTATTTAAGGATGTTATTATACATATAAACCTTCCTCTTGAATCACTCTATCTATTAAAAAAAACCGCATCAAAATCCGTGTCGTAGTTTCAAAGATTTAAGCGTACAATGGGCATAGGGATATAGGGACATAGGGACAGCTGGAAAGCGACTTTGTTTTATACTATGTAGGGATGATGTACATTACGTGTTGTAGGTTACAGTTAAAACTCAAAACAGGTCAAAACTACATATGCTCCAAAATTTAGTCAAAAGCTTTAATCGATTCTTTATTATGTCCTTATCTCAATCGACGTTTAGAAAATTTCTATAGACATGAAACGATGCATCAAGTTTAACGTAAACGTAACGTAAGCATTTAAGATACATTTAAGCTAAATAAATAATGTACGATTTAGCTATGTAGCTATGTATGTACATACAAGGAAAAATATGCAATAAAATTGCAAAAAAAAAATGGTTGTCTGTAAAGTCGGTTTACTGACGATAGTTGAACGTGACAACGTCCAATTGTGCTTTTTTGTCGCTCGTTCCACGCTCTCGCTTGCACTTCAAGCCTTACATGGAACGCCTCAGAGCGAGGTAACGCCGCATGAGTCATGTTTTTTCGTGCGTGCAGCCGGCTCTATCGAATTATAAGACGTTGTCACGTCAAAAAAAAAAACAAAAAAAATCTGTTCGCAAAAAAATATACTTCAACCGTTTTTATAAATGTTACTAAATTAATAGCTATCAATTTGTATTTACAATGTGTGCAATAAACAAAAAATTGCAACAGAATTCCCATCCCTACGTCACGAAAACAGATAAAATAAGATCATGTTCAAATAGCGAATGTATGATAAACGCAAACACAAGGAATACGCAATAAATACTGCCGTATCTCTCTTATCTGTTATACAAGCAAGACGTACAAATAGGTTAACAATTTACTTGTTACGTAAATAAGTTGAGGGGATTAACTTTCAATAGCTTTGCGTGGAATGACTACTTAGTAGTTTTTTTAATAATATGAAAATATTGTTTTTTTTTTAATTGAGTAGTTTATTAAGTAGAGACGGGAATTATAATAACTTCTTAATTATATATAACTAGCTGTGCCGCGCGGTTTCACCCGCGTGGCTCCGCTCCTGTTGGTCTTAGCGTGATAATATATAGAACCTATATTACTCGTGGATAATGTAACTTTCGAATGATGAAAGAATTTTTAAAATCGGTCCAGTAGTTTATGAGCCTATTCATTACAATCAAACAAACAAATAAACAAAGTTTTCCTCTTTATAATATTAGTGTAGATACACAATACAATTAATATAGGTAAAGTTTTTTATTTAAATTTATATGCGTGTTACTTCGTGTTGGACCTAGGTTGTAACTCTCGTGTAGTTAATATCTTTTTCACGTCAAAGATTAAGAAGATAACATATAATAATAAATCAATTTTAATCCAATTAAAAATAGTTTTTAAATTTTATTACGATATGATAACATAAGGTATAAATTTAACACTTAAATTAATATGTGTAAAGAAAAGATTTTAAATATCGAATGTAAATATTAATTTCCTCATCCTTTTTCTTAATGAGAGCCAAATGTCAAAGATTAATTATTGCGAGTGCTTTTATACGACGTTTCTAATTAATCAGGTATGAAAAGATCAAACGGCCCTACGCGTAAAAATGATCTAATCTCGAATAAAAAGTTATCCCTCGAATTTTCCGGAACCTCCGTCTCTGTACCGTAAAAGTCTTAGACAAGGCAAGAAATATGAAAGGAAAGGATAAGCCTCACGCAATTTTGTGTAACTAAATCGCCGATCAAGTTTCAATCTAATTTAATATTTCTTCGCACGTGAGAACATTCATTTTATTTAAATTCATAATTCCTTTAAACCCACACTAAACCCGTTGAAAAACTGCAAAACCACCGCCATAACTCACATCCAATTTGCATTCACACTTGTTACAAACGGCTTTGAACATTATTACTTTTTATTTGAACACGGCTGAAATTCGAGGCGCGGTTTAAGCGCCATAAATTAACCAGAACAATACACGTTGGATAAATCCGTGTCACATAAGAATGCCGCATTAGGGGTCGTGTTAACCCCTGAGGTGTT
>CAJQZN010027943.1:0-50138 GCA_907164685.1 Colias eurytheme | reverse complement strand
AAGAATAGCTGCATTCAATATGGATAGCTCGAAACTTTAGCAGATATCAAACACATTCTATGCAACCTTACTAACCCCATTCACGGTCAATAGTGCACAGCCAAATCACTTTATTGATAAACGTAGCTTAATCTCATTGACATGAGGAAATTCCACGAATCAACACTTCACTTGAAATACGTAACACAATTTTAACAAAATAACGAGTGAATAAACACATTTACCACCTTTTGTACAATACGTCGATACAATTTACACCAGCAAACGTGCATGAGTCACACGATTTTATGAATTAAATAATTTTGATTAATACTCGACTGAAGTAAGTATTACCCTGTTTAAACTTTAACCTATTTACACACTGTACCAAACGTCCTTAGAAATAAAAAGGTATATATAAATATACTTCGAATGTTGCAATATAGGTGAATGCGTTTAAAATTTGCGAAATAAAGCATGTATGAAAATAATTCCCAACTTTATAACTTCTTCTATCTTTCTCTTTAATCTATTCTTTTTTCGATTCGTGAAAATTCCCACAAGATTAGTTTTCATCCCCGAGCATACTATTTTGACACTGAAAATTACTCGGCAAAGTTTGCATTAGCGTTTACGATGTAGTCGCTATGTTTCAAGTTGTTTTAGATTTCGAGTTTGGGCATTCATAGTTGAAAGTTTTGGTAGATTTGAAGTTTGAGTCTTCTTAACCCCGACCCATCCTTATCACGGGATCACCTGATAGTCATCAAGACAGGTTTACATTGACATTTCAGTTACAAGGTAAGTCATCATTATGTAATAAATACATCAATTGGTAAACATGAGTAAAAGATACAATCGTGTAGATTCACGAAGCGCCTTAAATAACATTGATTTGCGTTATTAAGTAATTGCTTTTATAAATTGCTGCTTACAAAAGCTGCAAAAATGTTTCGTGAAGCCTAAAAATGTCGAATATGCAAAGCTAACAACTGTATTTAAAAGAAGAAATATCCAATGTTCTTGCTATTTCGAGTTGTTTTTTCGAGGGTTTCTAAACGGGCCCTTTTCTGGGCAGTTATTTGTGCTCAAGGTTTGATCGCTAAGGACAAGAGTGGAACATCAGACCCGTACGTCACGGTTCAAGTCAGCAAAGTTAAGAAGAGGACACGGACTATGCCTCAAGAATTGAATCCTGTTTGGAATGAAAAGTTCTATTTGTAAGTTATAGTTGTCTTATATATTTAAGGGTAGTTTAAATCCTCATACTACCTTCAAAATGCAATTATCCAATTAAATTTAATAACTCAATTAATTACGACTCATTACGTTGCTTAATTAATATTTTCACACCTGTCGTCGTGAATGGTCTGAATGTTATGGATTTTAAAATCATATATTATATTGATCGAATTTGTGTTATCATATTCTACAATATTCATTGTAAATATAATAATGTTTAAAATAACAATAGACAACGCAATATCAAGCATTACTGATACAGATTTTATATTGTTTTCACTAATAATCAATTACATTATTTTTCTATATATTTCGTCTCTTGTCATCTATATCCCCTTAACGAAATCCGAGAACCAATTTATTATAATTCACTTATATAAAAACAAGTCGTAAATATTATTTCGTTTTCAGTGAATGTCACAATTCTTCAGACCGAATCAAAGTTCGCGTTTGGGACGAGGACAACGACTTGAAATCAAAACTTCGTCAGAAATTGACGAGGGAATCGGATGACTTTCTTGGGCAAACAATTATCGAGGTAAATATAATTGATTAATTTGTATGCTAATGTTTGAATTTCAGATATTTTGTAAGAGGAAAATTAAATCAAGTCAAGTCAAGTATAACGATAAAAGGTTTTTTGTTGAACTTATTTTAATTACTTGGTAAATATACGACGTGATGTAAAGCAAACTATAATTTATTTTAAGCATTATTTCGGTTAATATTATGCTAAAGTTTACCTCTAAACTGGTAATTAATCTATGTAAATAGCCGCTTTACTCCTCGTCAAATTTTGTTAACCGAAGTGAAAGGGTAGTTTGTAGTTTGCGTAAACGTAATTTTGTCCTTTAATGACTCGCCTGGTAGCTACGTGTTTAGACTACCTGTATACCGGAATATGCAAACCGTAAATTAGGTGTATTGACAATGATGCATTAGGCTATAATTCGGGTATCGTGAGATGAACATATGGCTTAAAATGAAATAATTTTGGATTATTCCTATGGGTATTGTTAATCTCATTCATTGAATAGTAAACAACCTTAGCGTGTTTTATGATTTTCGATAATTCAATATTTTTTAGTAAATTTAATAAAAACTTATTTAAATTATTACAATTCGTATTACGGACAAACAATATTTAAGAGGCTGCACATAAGAATCATAAAGCGATTTTAATAAAATAATTTCACTATAGGTTCGGACGTTATCAGGCGAGATGGACGTGTGGTATAATCTGGAGAAGAGGACAGACAAATCTGCTGTCTCTGGAGCCATTAGGCTTCATATCAACGTGGAAATCAAGGGTGAAGAGAAGGTGGCACCTTATCATGTCCAGGTGAGTCGTAGTAATAGCTTATCGCATACTTAAAGGCATTTTAATGGTACTAAAGGTAAATTGGCACGGGAGCCAGGAACAGATTTTATGACCAAGTTCCTCTCAAGCGGTAATTAGTAAAATGCATCAAAGTATAGTATTATGAAGCCTCGTGAACGTCAGCTGGAGCTCGGTTGGGGGAAGAGCGGTTATAGCCTCCCGTATCAGCTGACGGTTTTTCCACCAAGATACAGCCAGCTGACCTATATATTTATCCACAGTTACATATAAGCTATCATCAGGTAAATTTTTATTTGAGAGGTAATCACGGAAAATAAATTTTTTTCTTTCATGTTTGAGACACCAGCTGACGTTTAATACACCATGTTGTAACCAGTTGATTATTTTTTTTCGTTGAGATATTGGGTTAGCTACAATTTGACAAATTTTTAGCTGAGAGGAAATGAATGAATGAATGTATTTTTTTTCCTACGTGCGTGGGAGGCTACAACCGCTCACCCCCCCAACCGAGCGCCAGCTGACGTTCACGAGGCTTTATAATACTATACTCTGAGGCGTCTGACGAATTATCTCTTGAGAGGAAATAATTAACCAAATTTGCACCTGGCTCCCGTACCAAATGGGGATTGCTGCTGTGATTAAACGTCCAACATTTTTATACCTACTTATTTATTTGATACTTGCGTAGGAAATTATACTATGTTAAAAATGAAATTGATACAAACAGAATGATTAACTATTGTGATAAAGATCTTGACCTTTTAAAACGTTCGTAATAAATTACATAAAAATGTAATCCATCATGTTACGGGCAAGTATTTTAAAATAAAAAATAGAATTGTTGACTTACTAAAGTATTTAGAAAATGAATATGTTCTTTAATATTATCTATGAACACTTTGTGGCGTGATTATTTTCAGCGTGACAGCTTATTCTTTGAACGTTGATTGAAATGTTAACATTTTAAATAGGTACATTGAAAAAGTTCTAAAACTTTATTTACATGAAAACAATGTTACAAAACTATAACTAACTAAAACAGCCTAGCTACAATATTAAAACGTTAGCTGCTTAATAAAAATACCTATGTACAGCCAAAATGTAAATACTAGAAAAATAATATAAAGACTCTATTTAGACCATATTATGGGGAAGCAACACGTGGTTATGTTGGCACCATGCCACTGGCCTAGTGCCAACCTGCCGGTAATAACCTTCCCGCATAATTAGTAAATAACCAGCGAACAGCGTGTCTTACCTAAGCGGTGCGATAGCTTGAGTTATTGTGAAACGTCACGATTTACGTTTTTGTATGCTAGGTATGTTATTTTATCGGATAAGCTTCTCGCCTAACTTCGCTAGATAGAAGATAAACATTTATATAAGGATTTAAACTGGGATCTGGATACTGGATTACTGACTTAGGAAAGTTCCGTATAAACCTATATATATTGATTATACATACAGACATATATATTGATTTATAGTACTACAAATTATTATCAGCGAAACAAAACTGAATAGCAATTAAATAAATTGTGATTTTTATTATTTTCTCGTTGTTGTTGACATTATATGTAGTTTATTTTTAGTGGAAACCAAATATCTAAGTTAATTTGTAAACATATTATAATATTACTTTATTTATAAAACATCTGACCAGAACAAAGCAATTTCAAACGGGACACAGTTTGTTGTTTTCGCGCGGAAACAAATCCAATGTTATTAAAACTTACGACCAGCTTACGGCCGAGGTATTAAAAGTTTGCCATGTTAAGAACTGTGGCATACGATGGACTGAAATTCATTCAACAAATAATATCTGTTTTTAAACGAAAAATGTTAGTGCTAGTTCCGTTGTATTATTTTCTTTTGGATTAAATCTAAATCCTATATATTTAATATTTATTTGAATTAAACTTGTTTCAAAAACATAAAGTAAACAACATTACTTTTAATGTACCTAGTTCTATTCTTTATTTTTTTAAGAAAAATGGATGAAATTTAAAATTTGTGTGTTTTATACCTACCCCAAATTACTGCAATCTTTTTAAAAAAATATTCACATACTAGATCTCTCATTTTACTACAATTTTAATAATAACACAACAGTTAATCGTTTTAATAAGTATCGTATATTTCAATTTACACGAATCGTTGTTAATATAAATTCAAAGTCTTCATTAAATGTAATAAAATTATTAACTACTACAATTCCGCCCGCGGCTGCGGCTGCGTAGCATAGTATAGCATAGTATACTGCATAGTTCCCGCTCCCGTGGGATTTCCGGGATTGCGTCATTTTCCCGGAATAAAAAGTAGCCTATGTCCTTTCTCGGGTATCAAAATATCTCCATACCAAATTTCATGAAAATTGGTTAAGTAGTTTAGGCGTGATTGAGTAACAGACAGACAGACAGTTACTTTCGCATTTATAATATTAGTATACTTCTTTCTTAGTTATTTACAGACGTATCTACTCTTTTAACAACATAAATTCCTTTAGAAATTTATAAATTCACTGAAATACGCTTCACAGATATATTTGAACAAACAAGTGAGCGAAGTATTTTAAAACTTTCTAGATTCTAAATTTCTAAGTAGCAAGTATCCAATCTAGTATGAGTTGAAAAGTTTCATCCATCGGACTTTACAGCTTTACGTAATGAGTGGAATTGTTAGCTAAGTTAAATAATGTTAAAGTTGTCAGTTGTAACGTACTTACTGCTTATTTTCTTTTTCACAACTTATTCAGAGAATCAGCTATCGCGTAATGTATTAATAAACAAAATGTTGAAGATTTTAATACCAGTTTTTATTATAGAATCTGTAAATAAAAATTCAATAATGTTCAAGAAATTAAATCGAATACCCGTATTCAATTTAATTTCTTGACATTTGAAATTTATTAATCTTCACTCAAAAAAATAATATCAAGAACGTCAGAAATTATAAATTGAATCTGTGCATATCTAACAAATTGCCGAATTTTGCAAAAATGTAACGAGTATCTATGTTTGAAAATAAGGTTCTTATATTCCAACGAAGTAGAAGACTTAATATTGCTTTTCATTTCGTGTATATTTAGTTGAAAAAAATCAATAAACTATTACATAAATGGAATCGCATATGAGGTTAACGACACAAAACTATCAACAAAGAAAGCTGTCAATTTAAACAAATTCCTTCGTAAATAACATATACGCTTCTATGTTCCTATATATCTCATATAATCGAATTTCATTTGTTCATATAAAGGAAACGTTCTTTTAACAGGCAATAAATATTATACAGTAAAGTGACTGAATAAATTGCCATAAATCATACATAAAAACCTATTAGCTTTATCGTAAAAATAACTCTTACCTTTAATCACAGATAACGAACCGTTAATACGTAACCTATTCTTACTGTTAAGCTTCTATTAGACATACGTAATTATTTGATTAACTATAAAATGTTTAGACAGTTTTGTGTAAATTATATAAAATCAGCTAGCGTGAATAAGAAACTATGCTATCTCGAACTTTCCGCATCCCTAAGAAAAATAGACAAATCTCGCCTCCATCAAAACTTTTCCACCAAATTCATAAACCAATGTTGTCAATATATAATACAGCATCACATCAATATCGAATGCCTCACGTAACCAATGAAAAGAAATATCTTTTGCGTATAAAGTTTTATTGGTTTGATCGAATTTGTCACCCGTCTCATAAGAATTCGTCGCAAGATGTAGAAACCGCGTGACAAATTTATTGACAATGCGCACATACTACTTCTTTCTGCGGTGTCGCTTTAGTGAGCCTCGGGGTCATATAAAAGGTTCTTGCGTGGTTACTGCTTTTAGATTTTATTGATGTACTTGAACTAATGTACATACCGTATGAAAAAGACGTTTTAGCAATGCAATGTGTGATAATCGTTGCAATGTAAATTTAATAAACATTAGTTACCAATCAAGCTTGTGAGCTAAGCTTTTAAGCTTTATTTGCTTTGTTTATTAAATATTTTGCTTTTAAATATCTTGGAATTTTTGTCTATTTAATATTTTCATTATTTATACGACTATATTCCTTTTTTTTCCAAGCTTGATCGATAAATATGTAGTCTTCTATTTTCAATGTAAATATAAAAATTTATATTAGTAAATTTTATCTGCAATAACAAAACCGAAAGCTGTCATTTAGTATCACAAAATAGGTTAAAGACCTGTCGATTTTCGTCAATAGCTGATCAAATATACATTGTTGGCCTCAAATCGTGTTCAAGTCAAACAAATTGACGTTAATTTATATAGAATTTTGTTTGTTCACGTAATGGGTAAGAGCCCCCGCAGACCACAGACTTTTTATCGGCCGATAGTTTAGTCGGGTTGGCCTGCTAGTACGCACACCGAGCCAACTAAACAGTTCAGTCGGTTATGAGTGCGCAAACTATCCAACAGTCTGCCGACTATTTGCTAGTTTCTAACCAACTGTTGAAAAGAGTGGTCACACCGCACAATGAAAATTAATAAAACATTGTATAGAATTGTTATTATTGCTCTCATACACCGGAGGAGGAAAATTAAAAAGAGAGCCCGAGAGTATTGGGTGCATCCTATCTTTAGTGATAGATTAAAATGGAAAATTTTACACTATGCATTCCAAATTACTCCATTACCCGAAAAAATTTTCGCCTTTTATCGAATGAGCATAACTAGCTTCAACCAACTTGTCAAATACAGAGTACCTACTCTTTTAAGTCTTTCTTATAAAGTGGAGGGCGTTTTTCGACTTCCTCGATCAAAGTTACGATCGAAAATTCCGAAATAAGCGACTGAGAATTGAGCGACGCCATTTTACAAAACATGCGCGGCCGACCATTCGCTGTCAAAGCTCGGAGCGAACTGAACTATTGGCCTAGTCGGCCGACTAAAAAATCGTCGTGTTTGCGCGTGTGGTAGGGAGCCAATACTGATTATACAGTCGGCCGATAGTTTGCCGACAGTATAGTTTGAATTGAATCGGGAAGCCCATCAAACTTGTTTATCGGCCGATACCTAATCGTCATAGTGTGCGCATTTGCTTATATCTGCGTACTGATTAAGAGCCCGACCAAACTATCTGCCGATAAAAAGTCTGTGGTCTGCGGGGGCTCTAAATGTACGATTAAATCGATGTTTTTTGTATTGTCATCTCATTTATAAATTCCATATTATAATTTTGGAATATCGGATTAAGTATTTTTTTTAATTATTAGCGGCGAATGTCACTTTTGTAATATTTTTTATCTGTAGCATAAAACAATCATACGTATATTTATCATAGTGAACATTGACCTATTTTATAATATTATAATTTTATAAAATAAAACACGGTAATAGCAGTCATCTATATTATAAAAAAAAATAAACATACGTGCATACATGCTTACATAATTCAAAAATAGTGTATTATAAACATAATATTTAACAATGAACAATATGCTTTAATGTAAAATAAAAATGCATACTCAGAAACAGGCGACAACTATAACATTTCATTTGAATATTGCATGTTTATAGTCTCATTCACCTAATGAATTAGTTTTATAGTTTGTGCACACGTCAAAATATTATGCTGTAAAAACGTTCATGATAAATATTAATAAACGGCTTGTTAATATTTACAGAATTGTTAAAATACCTAAAAATACTAGTTTAAATTGTACCTAGTATTTGAACAAAATATGACGTGTATGTACAAAAATGGTGTTTTTAAATACATAAATACGCTACGGGTTATATTGGTTTTTATTTCGTTTAATTAATTTTTATTTTAAGATGAATCATAAAATACTTAAGAGCGTTATTTTATGATACTTCTAGGACATTTTCCGCGACTATTTTTATTCGTAAATACAACATATTGCCTATAAAATCGCAAAAATAAAATAAGATAAATCGAAAAGATTAACGCATATATAGTCTTATCTTACATATAATAAAATCGTAGGAAAGTCAAAACTGTACATTGAATATTTTTTTAAAAGAATACATAATCCATGATCTATAATCGATATAGAAGCCAAAAATATAGTTTTTAGAATTTTTGTCTGTTTGTCTGTTTGTCTGTTTGTCTGTTTGTCTGTTTGTCTGTATGTTTGACCGAGCTAATCTCGAAAAGTACTGCATAGATTTACTTCAAATTTTGCATGAATATTCCTAAGAGGTCGGGTGAGGATAGTTTAAACATATTTTCATGATATCACCTTCGGGGGAGGAGCTGTGAGCCTTTATTTTTCTTACATATTCCGTGTACTACGACAGCGTACAATCTAAAGACTCATGTTTAAATGTTGGTTTCGAGTAAGGCATGCTATTATCTAGCTTTACAAAATAAAAACTATGTCATTTACGTAATTTGGGCAGAGAAACAGTTAAATGAATCTTAGCAGTATAAAGACAAATTTGAAACAGCGCCATCTATGAAGTGTTAGAAAATCAAACACACGTTAACTATTGGAAATTAATAATCAAATGACGCATATATAAATGTTGTTTGACAATATCTAGATTGACACTATTAATTATGCCATTTAAGTAACTTGGGAAGAGAAACATAGTTTAAAGAATGTAAGTTGTATAATGTTAATTTTGTAACAGCGCCATCTATGAGATTTCGTAAAAATCAAATCAATTTAGATGTTAACACTACTGAATACACAGTTGGAAATTAATAATTTTAATATAATTATGTTATTTATTTAACTCTTTAGCCCATATCTTCCCTTCCCTATAAGGCGTGGGAAATGTTTCGTGTAAATAATAAATATACTACATTTTTTTAAAGTGAGGGTAGATGTTTATTATTTTAAGTAAAACTAGACATGATTGCGTTCATTAGTTACAATTTTAAAAATCTTCGTCTTTTATAAATTTACTAGCTTACCGCCCGCGGGTTCGTCCGCTTTGTCTAAAACCTAATAAATTATATACTAAAACCTTCCTCTTGAATCAGTCTATCTATTAAAAAAACCGCATCAAAATCCGTTGCGAAGTTTTAAAGATTTAAGCATACAAAGGGACATAGGGACAGAGAAAGCGACTTTTTATACTATGTAGTGATATTTATAAAGCAATTGAATGCCATAAAACCAAAAATATCAAATGCAATCTTCGTGTTTTGTGAATTTTCACCATCATGCGTTCCCACAAGAAGTAAGTTGTTACTTAAAGGTATTTATTTTTTATAATGATAGCAATTCATGTTTTTTGTTGGTAGGTATTATATTACACTTTTAGAATCAAATAATAAAATGATGAATTCTTTTATTATTTTGAGGTGCATTGGGAACAGTAGTTTTTGACAAAATTTTATTTGTAAGTAGCTTTTTTTATAGATTTACAGTTAACTTTTGATTTTGTTATTTACTGATTCAATGCTCATAAAATTATATCGCCTTTGGAAGACGATTTCTGCTGATATTTTTACAACACCACTTGAAAATTGATAATTTGATGGTAAAGATAGTAGCAGGGAGGATTAAGTGGAAATTAGTAATCATCCGCTTCGTCAATTTTTGACTGAAGTTAATGTCCAACGTCCAATGGTTCAATCATTGGAAGTATCTCGGGAAATTTTGGAGGTTATTTTTCAGGAAGGAGAGGAGGGGCAGCCAACTACATATCAAACGACTACGTTTTAGTACCGAAAAAAATGTTAATCCAAATGAAACGTAAATTTTGCACTCACAACTGTACAAGTAATGTTTTTATTTTGACTTTGCGGTTATCTGATTATAATATTTATCGTTATGGCTATCGAGGTACCGACCGTACTGGGATCAGAGTACATGATACAGTTCATCATCCAGGATTGCTAAGAGCATTTTAACACTGAAAAAGATGTTTTCTTTGAATCGTAGTTGCTTCATTTATTTATTTTTAATCATTTTACATAATATGTTTCTTATTTTATAAATATAATATCATTTTCATTATTTAAGTAGATAAAATAAATTATGTAACGGTTTTATAAGAAAACACAGTATATTTATTAGGCGACGGTGATTTCTTCCAGGCAAAAGATATTCATCAGCTCAATAAACTTGAATAGTATGTTGTTAGTTATTCTTTAGATTCACAATTGTAATGAGCATTTCCGCAAGCAAGTTGTATCGTAGTTTAGATATATCATAGTTTTGACATATTAAAGTTCCAACAAAACCCTCAAATTTTTGAGCAGGGTTGAGCAAGATAATTTGAAAAATGTGCCGTGTTAAGTATTATAGAAAAGGTTAGTTCGTTGGTAATTATTATTTCTTCTTCATTTACATGTTGTTAGTAAAAATAAACTTTGACTAACAGTCAAAGTATATTTTAACTAATACTACTTAATATCTATTATACCTACTTATGTTCAGTATTTATCTGTATTATTCATCATCATCAGCCCATATACGTTCCCACTGCTGGGACACGGGCCTCCTATGAGGGTACAGGCCATAATCCACCACGCTGTCCAAGTGCGTGTTGGCGGATGACACATGTCATCGAACTTTTTAATTCTTCGACATGTCGGTTTCCTCACGATGTTTTCCTTCACCATTCGAGCAGTGGGGATGTTACAACATGCGCAGATAAATTGAAAAATCAATTTATTTCCTGCGCGCTCGCCTGGTCTCGAACCCCGGACTTATCGATTCGAAGTCCGAGGTCTCACCACTGAGCCACCACTGCTTATCTGTATTATTATTGCTTGGTAATTAATATATTTTCATGTCGTATACCTAATTATAAACATAAGTTTGATGTGTAATTAGCTGGATTTATTTTTACACACTCACAGACTTATATTTTATGTTAAAAGAGTGTTAATAGTGTAAATCATGATATTTTTTCACAATTAATAATAATCCTTTTTTCTAATGGTGTTGGCATTAAATTAAACCGCGCTGTCGTTTCGTTCACAAAAAGTGATGTTATGAGGAGCATATTCGGTCCTCATATCATAAAAAATCTGTGCGAAAACAATAAACACGTGTGAGGCCCTCACGGCAGATCGGGGCGGTCTGACGCAAAGTGGGGAAAGCGTTGTCACTGTATCGCTCTTGCCACGCTGTTCAACAGACTTATTCGATAGTTCAGTTTTGTGTTAAGACCGCTGTGACGACCAACCCGTGAGACAACCAAACCCGGTCTCCCCTACTATCCCGTGAGACCGAAACCTTCACTGAGAGGGTATGACGTCTCACAGCTGATCGCAAACGGCATATTGTACTATCCCGTGAGACCGAAACCCTCACTGAGAGGGAATTACGTCTCACTACTGATCACGACAGTCATATTTTATCTCGAGAATCTGAAACTTTACTCAATATGAAGACCGTTTGACAAATGATAGGGTGCATCATAATATTATTCAATCTCTTGAAGATGAACATGAGTATAAGCAATGACTAGAGTAGGGACGCGAATATTACAATTATATGAGACAAGAACGATTAATAAGTTTGTTTAATGAAAGATTAAGAATTGAAACTATTCGGTCTCTGGAAACGGACGAATAGCGAGAGGCCCGTCTTACTGCAGACAGATTTCGTCATAGTCTTAATGACTTGAGGTAAACAATCTACGAATTCGGTGGTGTGGTCTGACAAATATAGGTTTGCTTATAACCTCACAATTGATTACAGATCATCTTCTGTAAAGGCGTAGTATGTTCTTTTTGTAATGCTTTAAAGTGTAGTAAGGAGCCGGCTTTCATTTGAAGATACACCGGAACCTTTGAAATCACTACTTTTAGAGGAACATACTGTGCAATGTAAACTGTTATTAGACAATATTCGCTCTTATAGTAGCGCGTTTCAAATGATCCTTTGGTGCTCAATAATTATCAGAAGGTCCGTTCATGCTTTTTTTTAAGATACAAGGTCAAGTTTACCATTTGATAGGATCCCTTTTGCCTGTAGGCCAACCTAAGTTTGTTTAAATAGGGTAAAAGTGGGATAGATGCCCCAATTTTTGAAATAGCCTCATAATTTTAAAAACATGAATCTTATACGAACACTTTGTATGAATATAGCTAGGTTAATTATCTGTTTTGAATTACTATATATATTTTTTATCCTATCATTTATAGATAATGTGTAATAAACATTTTTGTAGAACACCTTTTTTGAGGATAGATGCCTGCAGAGTGGGATAGATGCCTTACATACTCTATAAACGCGAAATCTAATAAAATTTATATGATAAACCAGCAAATGTCATGTTAACATAGTTGTTCTGTTGTCCAAGAATATACTTGCGCTCGCACTCCTTCTTTTCTTTTGTATTTTCGTGGCGTGGTTCTCCTACAATCAGTATAAGGGCAGATCATTAATAAGTAAGTATACATAACAAAAAAAAGCAAATTAAACGAGTAAAATCGGTTAACATAGAGAAAACCTCTGGCGCAATCAGGTAAAAATATAAACGGTACCTGTGATTATCGATAATAACATATACATAATATGTATTGAGGGATAGATGCCCTTAGAGGCCCCTAAGGGCATCTATCCCTCGAAAAAAAAGGGGCAACTATACTTTTTGATAAGGATAGCTGCCCCAGTATTTTTTTTATTAAATAAAAACAAAAGAGCCACTATTTTCACTTAGATTTGTAATTAATGAACCAGTGTATAGACATAATAAGAAATATAGTGAAATTTATTAATGCTTATAAAGTTATGCAAAGGCAAATTAAACCTTACCTTACCTTTTTAAATTTTAACGTGTTCGTGAAGTTCGCCGCGGATATTACAACACGCACTAGCGAAACACGTCTTCACCAAACAACAGCTCATGCGTACCCAAGGTGCGGGGTGATAGGAGCTCCTATTTAAATCATTAATTCGTAGTCACGACTCTGGGAAGTGAGGTTTTTTGAAAATGAGGCATCTATCCCGGTGCGGCGTCTATCCCACATTTACCCTATATTTTGTATTCGACTACAACGAATAGTGGAAAACAAGAAATCAATATTTCTCAAATTTAAAACTGAACTCATTTCACAATTTTAGAACAGGTTAATTCGTATGTATGCAGTTTTAAATCGACATTAGAAGCTTTTCCTCAAGATGGTGATATCGGCACTCAGGAACTCCCTGGACGTGTTATAACGCCCAGGCCACAGTATTACAAATTTTTCCTAAAATAGAGCAACGAATGTATTTTCGCATAGCAACGGAGGGGAACTCGCGGGGGGTCAAGTGACGCGTCACGCGGGCCACTTACCACAAACATGCTTAGTTTGTGGTACCGAGCGCGAAAAAGTCATCGTGTTTTTAGTAAAGTTACTATGTTAACTAACGTAATTTAATACTTAAGTACATATTCTATAATGGTGTGCTCAAACTGTTAATCTACATTTAATTTAGATTATTATATTTTGATACTAAGTAATTTATTTATTTATTTATTTATTCTTCACTGTATAGGAAATACAAGATTAAGACGACACAAAATAAAAGATACAATCGGCATACAGTGGGCGGCCTTATGGCTACAAGCCATTTCTTCCAGGCAACCATCAGTAATGTAGAATTTAAATCACATTCATTCATGTTTTCTTCAGATTTTAAGATTTTCTTATAAGAGTGTTCAATTTTAATGCAAGTAGTTAAATTTTATAAGAGACAATAATTAAGAACATTCAAAAATAAAGTGTCACGTATTTTTTTTAAATGACGAATGACGAAAAACGACCTAATCGCGGACGAAGTCGCGGGCAACAGCTAGTACTGTAATAAAATCAGTACGCGTCTAACACTAATCTATGTAATTATCGGATTAATTATAATTCCCGCTAATACCGATATTAACAACACCTACGGGCTTACGTAATTAACAACCATGCCTCCCGGGTGTGCTTAGGTCTTACTGGAATTTAGCGCAAATACTAAACTGCCATTGTTAGAATTAACCTCATAAATGTATGGTTAATGGAGCGTAATTTGTATTGATTTTAAGCAATTATAATACGTGGGGGAGAAACCGAAAACAATATTGAGTTCAGACATAGATTATGTGTAGTACTGGATAACTTTTAAGTTATCTCTACTTGATAAACCGTTATTCAAAAGATATGTCGAATCTTTTAAAAGGAGGTGGAAATTGTTAATGGAATTGAAATAAAAACAAAACATTTCCTAAAAGATTGTATAAGAAATTAATATATCCAAATAGCTTAGCCTATTCGTACAATTTTCTACGACGTTTTTGGAATTGTTTTTGCTACATTTCTACTATTAATTATTTGCAGGTAACATTTAATAACAACAATTAAATGAAACAAGGAATTAAAATTTAAATTATTTTCTTTAATATTACTCAATTGTTAGATTATTTACAGCATTAATTTAAACTAGGTTTCCATAAAGACCCTCGATTAAAAACATCGCTGTCTAGTAAGTGTAAAATGCAATTAACAGTTGCTTGCGTGTGACATTCTGACCCCTTTACAGGTAATTAAGGTTATAAGAGCCTATAATATCCTCAGCAAGGGGATATACTTGATACACTTGGAAATTTATCGAGAATGTAGGAATAAATATTATTATGGAGATTATATCGCACAGGTTATTAATGAAAAAAAAATAGAGTTTGATAAATTAGTTGCCACATTTCTATTTAAAATGTTTGATTTAATCCAATTTACTACAACCCGAAATACGCCTGATAGGAATACTTTATTAGGAGTTAATATTCTATTCGTTTTGTAAAATAACGGCCAGATTAATACTAAAAAAATATGAACATTCATATTGTTACTTAGTGTTTCGCTTAATGTTAAGCTCTAAGAAAAGATAAAAGGTTATGATCGATAAACTCCAAATTAAAATAAATAAATTACACTTCATACTAAATTGAAATTTACGTTTCTGTTTCATAATTTAAAAGATGTAAAATTTTATAAAAGCGATTCAAGCTAAAACTAATTCAATAGAAAATTTAGCCTTTTGTCACTGCTAGTACCAAGACAAAAAAATACAGAATTTAAAGCTCAATAGAACTCATTACTTACACCCTTTCCCAAAAATGCGGCCTACCCTTAATTCCGAGAAGAATACATACATTAATTGGAAGCGAGACAATCGTTCATTCAGACCATGACTATTACTGTAATTACTGTGACGTCACAAACGGTCCAATATCTGCCCGGGTTAATCGAAACCAATTTATATCTCCTCTAAACTTATCCGTCTATTACACGGTAATGGCGGAGTGCACTTAGCGATTTTGCTTTTTGCCACGGTTATAGCGTTTTAAATGGCCTTAATGTGTTGCGGTTAAAATTTTGGGGAACTAATTACGCAGTTCAAAGTATGTTATTTATAAAGTTATCCTAGTGGTTGGTTAGTGGTGGTCCGATGGATCTACAACGTATTCTTAATTATTCGGATTCTGGACAACGACCTTTCTTTAAAAAAATTTACATTAAGATCCCTATTTCGAATTTGTGCTTCTTAAAAATGTTTATTTTTCTTAAACAAATTGTTAAAATGAATGAAGTCAAAATCAATAATATCTCAAATGAACATAAAATTTAAAACATAAATCCGCAAATCTTGAAGCTAGTGTGCAATAAAATAGGATAGGCCTCTAAAGAGCTCACTTAAACTAGACAAAAAGCCAAAAAAATGTGAAAAATTACTTTTTACTATCACTTAATTTTATATGACAGCAGCTATATTGCGTGTAAGAGCAAAAACTTGAACCTCTCTTGAGATCTATGGAATTTCCTTAGCTTTCACAAACTTGAAGGGAGGAAAAATATTATCTCTCTACGACCATATAATCTCATCGTAACATGAAATATTAGCGAGATATTTTTAGCTAATGAAAAAATTTATATGTGAAAATGTAATAAAAGTAAATCACGGCTTTCCTTTACCTAGAAAAATATCTACTAAGTTACATTCAAATCACCAGCAGGTATTTTTACCTTCGAGTACTATTTTGTATTAGTTAGGCATTGAAATTTATAACAACTTAAGCCAAAAAATTATCCAGCAGTATAAGTAACATAGGTATAATTATATGTACCCTATAAAGGAAAAAACTTTTTAATTAAACAAACGATAAAGACATTAAAATAACCATCGATACAGATAAGAAATGAACGTAACATACAATACATATATACGATACCTACGTCAATTATCGCTAATAAATTAAATACTAGAGTAACATATTGTTAAAATGACCGCACATATAACTTTATATATCATACAAATATGATATACATATAATATATATAAATCATGGTATAATCCGGTCTTGTTTCTAAGCTGACGTTGGCCTCATACTAAAGTATTAATAGTCAGCTTACTGTTTACTTATTCATAACTAAACGGGAACTTAAGCTTATTTGTTTCATTCAAATAACGTTAAATAAAACCATTTAATCCTCTTGAGTTTGCTCTTGGAGAAAGAAATGATTTTAAATATGCATTCTTCAGTCGTCGTTCCAATGTTATTTATTTATGTTATTTTATTTTTTTAACGACTTAACGGCTTCATAGAGATCTCACATCTTTATTGTATTCAGTCATATTTGTATAATACTGGAACAAAACTGGGTTCAAATTTATATCAATAATCTTATTAATGTCCTATATATTTTTTACGGTTAAATTTAAAACAAGTAAGTACGTAATAAAAACACTCTGTACACAACAGCCGAAATTGGGTGTATTAAAGAACCTCCTACATAATCATATGAACATTTTCATGTGATAACATAAACATTATTTCAACAGTAGAAATATATAAATTAATTTCCTCTTGTAGTTAATTTAAGCTCACATCCATTGTATCAGACTCCTTAAATAGACTGAGACGTTGGGTGTGATTACTGATTAATCAATGCATTTAAATTGAATTAATTACGCGTGCTTAGACATAGTTATTCAATTACAGTACTCATTAGTTAATAAAGTAATGTAGGGCGATTGTGTGGCTGTTGAATACAAATGTCAAATTTTAGTAGGAAACGGAAGCTACCAAGCGAATCACAGCCAATTAACATGGTAATTATTCATTGGGAGCCACGCACTAATGTTTCCCTTGCTTAATGCTTGCTGGCTGCAAAGGAAAGGTCAATTTATCTAGTCAATTAGATGGTGTAATGTATGAGTTTAACGTGATTTTAAACGTAGTTGAAGTCGACGGTTATTTTATTGGCTTGGTAGCTTGTTTGACAGAAGATAGTTACAATTGTTGTTGTTACGACATTTGATACTATCAACTAGTATTTAGATAGTAATACAATTTTCAATTAATACTTTATAAATATAAACTCTAGACAATAGTCTCTATCTTGCCTATTTGTAAATTGAATTGAACAATTCAATCGTCGTCGTCGTTGGCCAGTTACATTTTAATTACGAAGTTAAAATTCTATTAATGCAGCAACTTAGTACATATAAGTTAATTTAATTAATTATAATATGAGTTATTTTATTATTGTTATAATTTAGGGCAGCGTCGTTCATGGCTGAAGAGCCCGATTCTGGAGCGACAAGAGCGCCCACAACTCCTGCACTTATATGTTGATGATGTGACTGGTGATAAATTATTTAATCTAGTCCGACGATCACGCAGAGCATCGAACCAACTGCAATCGTGTGCCTTACAACCCTCATGAACAAGACTACACCAAGATGTTCGGTTTTGGACGAGCTTTTCCCAGTCTGGGGGGTTGATCTTGAACGTAGACATGTCACGTTTCACACCGTCTTTAAATTTCAATATCATGCAAACAATAGGTAATCTACCTAAATTACAATCCTACTTAAAATCATAAATTACAAACGTTACAAGACCTAAAACTTGACAGGTATAATAATTAATAAACCTACATTTAGTTTTGATCCATTAGACGTAGATTAATACAATTTGCTTTGATGTTTTCTCTCGAATCGTTGTACGCATTGAGATTAAAATCAAACTGGGTTAGTGTGTCAGTTGATATAATTTTAAAAGCCTCCCCGAGTCCGTATTACACTCCTGGGGTGACACAAAGCAATGTTTATATAAATTAGGGACATAACTGCGCCTATGTGATTATGTGAGGAAATTATGAAAACAAATGTCAGTGTTTTAAAAATCAGTGCTGTGTGAATGGCAAGAATCAAAGAACTTATTAGTTCTTTGATTCTTGCCATTACATATTAACCGAGGATTGAGTAATATAAACAAGTAAAAATGTCTGTTACCTAATTAGAAGTATTTGCCGTTAACCCTTTATGTCTTAAAACACTACGTTATTATAACGGGAGCATGTATATTAAATTTTTAAAATATTTCATTCTATTTGGGTTGAATAAAAATTTTATAGTAGCTTTTTCTATCCAGTTATACAAACAGCCTTTGGAATTTATCAATCATCCGAATATTAAATCAGAAAAAACGACATATCGGAAAAATATTTAAACCCACGTTCCAGTTGACATATTTTATCTGTGATTTAGATGCGCTGGTTTTACTACCTCCATTATTGAATAGTTCGAGAACATTTTTCGAGGTTGAAAACTGCATATTTTACTGAAGCAAAATAAAAAACTGGAACTGAAACGATACTCGGCGAAGTTTAAACAAAAATTATTAATATTTTAGTTTCGATTGCAATTATTTGAATGTTTTCATGTTTGTTCATCGTGAAATGAATATTGAACCAAGATAAGTATGCGATTTTAAGGCCATGTATGATTATTTACGTTTGTATGATATAGGTAGAGGTACCTACTAATATTAAGACGTAAAAACTTTATTTTAATTATTCCTCTAATAATTGTCATGTAAAATTAATACATTGTCGATTATATAGATTTTTAAATTATTTACTTTGTATGAGACACATTAATGAGTTTTATAAAAATACATCATGATGAGAAAAAACCCGCACGTGTATGAAACATTTTTAATAAGCAACCTTTTTATATTGATTTCACAAGAGCGAAAAATTCTTTATAAAGCAATATTTTTCCATTTTAGTAATGAAAATATTATCATCATCCGTCACATTAATCCTTTCTTTGTACCCTTACAAAAATTACTTAAAAAAACAAATGCGTAGAGGGAATAAAAGCCTTCCGAGAATATACGAACTTTTGGGTTGGCTCGTTAATTCTTTGACCATACGTTAAGTTAGGGGACATTCAAATTGGTCGCATATCCTCATTCTAAGGTAGGGGTGACCGGGTGACACGTTTAAACCCATTTATCTTAGCTTGATTTATAAAGGTCGCTTTAATTAAATTAAGGTCAAAATAAAGGCACTTGTGTTGTAGGATGATAAATAAGAACCTAAAGTGTTAATAGTAGCTCATGTTTATCAAAATCTTCTTTAATCCATCAGGCCCCTGAATCACAGACACAATAGAAAATTTATTGTGTTGCGGTCGGATCTGGCCTCTCGGTGATTGAGAGGTTAAATGTCACATGCTCTAAAATATAGTAATAACTACTGGTTCCTATGATAAAAAGAATACGTGTAGTAATGTAAGCAGAGGCGGCTCGTGACAAAATTTTATGGGTGTTCACTTGAAATAAAACACTGAAAATACATGGTGTAAAGCAGTACATTTATCAAAAAAATTACTTATAAAGGAAATACCTACATACGTCTTTCTTTTTGGTGTGCAAAAATATCTATAACTTAAAGCGACAAGACATTCGTAAATATCTGTTGTTGCTTTCATCACAACCACACAACCACGGTTTTTTTTACATATTGTTCAGATTTAAACACACGCGTAAGCGTATATGTTTTCGTTTTTGTCGTACATTTTTGCGTAAGATCAAGTTCAGGCCGTGGCGGTCCCTTAGCTTTACATTCAAGCCGAATTTGTAACGTTTTATCACACTTTTTAATGAACGCCACATTATAATTATTGTTCATTTTAACACTCACAAGTAATACTGATAAGTACAGGCTATTTCAACACGTATTTTATAATTTTAATTAGAAAATTGCATGAATCGCGCGCGTGCATTGAAGTTGACTCGAGAGTCGAGTGTTTGTTTATATTATAGACGTAGCAACTGGCAACGTCGCAATCGCTGTCCTGCCGGGCGGTAAAAACGAACCGGCAACGTTTGCGGGTGCGGCGCACCGAATTTTGCTACTTTTCCATATAAAATCTTTTGTTTCACGCGCAGGGCTCTGGCAAAACCCTCTCTTTCACTCCTATTGGATTTCGTATTAGGAAATGTACTAAATCTTTTTTCATTGGAGCGCAATCGTGAGCGCACCGCTTCGCGCGTTACATAATACAGTAGGTATTATACAGGTGTATGGGATGATGGAATGATGGATATATTCATTGGTATTAACAGTAGTTTTAAAGATTACGATTGATTTTAAATAGTAATAATTAATGTTAATAATTAAATTAAGGAGTATGATTTTATTATAATTATTTATGGGAGTTCACTGCACCAGCGCTCCTTAGGGCGAGCCGCCTCTGAATGTAAGTACGTAAAAAATATTTTTGTGTTTTACTTAAAATTAACTCTA
Source organism: Colias eurytheme (assembly GCA_907164685.1). Lineage (NCBI taxonomy): Eukaryota > Metazoa > Arthropoda > Insecta > Lepidoptera > Pieridae > Colias > Colias eurytheme. Next base: position 29,045 of record CAJQZN010027943.1, on the reverse strand, counting down.
AAGTGTTTTTCTCTAAATTTTCCTTACACTTTCACCGACGACTTTTGAACGACTCGGCCATGTACCACGCTTTTCTTTAAGTACATAATAAATAATACATAAATTGTACGATATTATTTGAAGATCTAGATAACAAATTTTTAAGTAAATTGGTAAGGCAACAAATTATTGAAATCAATAAATCTGAGGAAAGAAGCTTTCATTGTTGTTCAATTATTATGAAAATGAATTACAAAATAATCTGACCAAATTAAACCTTCGCAATCCTAGGTACTAATATTATAAATGCGAAAGTTTGTGAGGATGTGTGTGTGTTTGTTACTCTTTCACGCAAATACTACTGAACCGATTACAATGAAATTAAGCATTCATAAAGAGGGTAACTTGGATTAACAGATAAAATAGGTTTTATCCCGGAAATCCTACGGAAACGGGAACTATGCGGGTTTTCCTTTGAAAACGCGGGCGAAGCCGCGGGCGGAAATCTAGTCAAATATAAACAAGCCTAACCAAAGAAACAATTAGGCATATATATTAAAAAATATTATTTCAAAAAAATAAACAACAAATTTGGCTAATTAGCCGAGCTCGAGAAAATAACAATGAACAAAATTACTTTTTCTTTATCTTTATTTAACAAGTAACAAGTAATAAGCTCTTATTCTTTTGTTAATATATTTGTTTTAAGGAAAATCATTAATATTTTTTTTAATATAGATATAGAATTTATTGTATAAATGTGGTAAGATTTATAAGTCTTGCGTAATTATATCTGGGAAAAGACGTTCTTGAATATTATCAAATGCATAAACTACATAGATTTGATAAGTTAAATAAGACTGTGACTCGGGATGTTCTTTTCAATTTGGATCATTGGAATTTTTTAATTCTAGTTCCATTAGGTCGTACTAAAACACTTATTGCAAAACGATACTCAAAATGTAAAAATCCAAATAAAATAAACCTTCACTTTTGAACTTTAAAATCGTCACGTACTTTTATTCCCACAGAATGCACCAATCAGGTCATCAAAAATTTTAATCAGAACACAGGCGCAATTTCCAAGTTCCCTTTTCCACAAGATAATGGTAGTTTCATTATAATCCAGAACAAAAGAGCCTTACGCAGCGTATTTTCATTTTTAGCATACATGCCATTGTTTGGAAAAAAAGTTATATATATATTGAAAAATGGTGATCATTTATGACTTGAAAAGATGAATTGTGGCAATAAACGATTGAACGTTTTTCATTTATGTGGAAAATAAAAAGGGGCTCGTCATCCTTTGTAATTCTCGTGACATCAATAATTAAACAAACATGTATTAATTACGCGTTGATTATTTATTGAATGTACGTTGCATATAAACAATATTTCTGGTAATTATTTTTGTATTATTGTATATGAAGGTTCGTAGATCGTTATTAACAAGATCTATTTACATTAATATAGGTATTGAACATTTACATCGATCTTTTGCTTAGCTATGGCAACTTTATTGGCGGTGTCACTACGGAATAGCGAAACGCTCTATTGTAAAGAAGTGGACACTTCTTGATTTGGTAGGTTGGTATAACACGCAAATCTCGGGAACAACGGGTTCGTTTCGAAAAATTGTTTCAGTTTAAAACAGCCTATTTATCGAGTAAGGTTATAATATTATCATCACGCTACTTTGTATTCAATGCTCTGATTATTATAATTACAAAACCGGTGAAATAAAGACATTTTTACGACTACGGATGCAACCGTTCCTTGTATAACACTTTAATGAGTAATCCTTAACTTTCGGTGACCCGTTATCTTTTGAATTTTTTATTACTTTTACTCAACTTGTTCATAATTAGTCCTATATTCAAATTTCAGTAATTATCCTAAAAAAGCAGTCTACTTCCTTCTTCGTTTATAGGGTATATATTTAAAGCAAAAAAACACTTCACTTTGCTCGATTTAGGTACATTCGACTGGTGATTTTTTTTAATAACAAGAATTTACCAGCGATAGTATTTATAATAAAACTCTTTTACACACATTTCTGTAAAATCTTTGCTAAACAATATTTTCATGATTATGAACACAGTTGACTTAAATTAAAAAATCCACAACTGTTTTGTAAACGACTAACGAGGCTATTCAGAGAAACATAGAGTAATTAAATATTATTAAAATATTAAGTATTATATTTATACCTACATTTTAACGTATTTTTTTGATTTGATTTGACCTCAAACATAACATTGCTAACATAAAATGCGAGTAAACGATGCGTAACTTTATAAATTGGATTTAGTTGACAACACTTAAAGATTACTGTAATTAGCGGCTTACACGGGCTTCTTATCATCATTTTCTAAGAATTAAAACAAATTATTATTAAATGGAAAGGAAAGGAATTTCTGCGAGTGAACACCATTTTCATTAATATCGTTTTACAAAATTAGGTCAGCCTAAGTAAAGCTGGCGAAATACGAGAATTAAATTAAAAGCTGGTGGATTGGTGAAAGGCTTTTTATTGATGAAATTAGTTTAGCCATTCGATCCCGTACCCTTTGTAAAAAGTACAAGTCTAAAACTATAATAGCAATTAAAAATGTAGGTATTAAATAGGTGTTATTCACTGTTAAAATTCAGTCGTCTTCCCCCCCGCGCTTCGTCACGTAAACTTTGGCTCTGACAACTTTTATTCTTTAAAATAGTTACAGTGTAAATAAACCAGTAATTTCGTTGCGTATGAACTATTGAAGTGTTACAAATAAAATTAAATATAACGAATTAGAACCAAATTCTATAAAACAGTGATTAAAAGTGTTTCCAAGTGATTCAGTGCAAAACTAAGAATATTGCAACAAGTGCGGTAGATCTAATATTTCGCACATTATACTAAGGTCATTGACTCACCTTGAAAAAATTATAAATATTTTAAATAAAGATTAAAAATTTCACATCACATTGCCAAGTTCACCTGGCACTAACAGTGATTGTTCTAACTACCAGTTGACCGACTCGAGTGAACAGAAGATCGAATCCAAGTGGTTCTCAAAGTACTTATCTAACTTTTTTATTTTTTTGTTACCATTTGTTTGTAAATTATGCCTCTCAAAAGAACCCCTCCACCCTCTGGGTCGACTTTGGAGCCCTTTGAAATTTTACCACATGGCGGATCAGCACCTAATATTTCTACGTGCAGAGATGACAATAGCATTCGTGATTTCCCTACCAACATAACTACGCGTGGTAATAAACGGAAACATGATCAAGATCTTAAAGAGGAATTGCAGGCTTTTAAAGCAGACATTCTTAGTAGTTTAAATAATTGGAAGGAATCTCAAGATAACAAAATAGAGGCTATATTAACAAACATAAATGAGCTTCGTAATGAATACAAAGACTTGCATTCAAGTGTAAAATTTATAAGTGATAAATATGATGAGATGATGCAATCCATCTCTGTATTACAAAAAGAAAACCAAGAAAAAACAAAACACATTTATGAACTTGAAATTAAAATGGAATCAATTGAGAGACATTTGAAATGCTCTACAATTGAGATTCGAAACATACCCAAAATAAAAAAAACTGAGACTACGAGCGACCTCATAAATATAGTTCACGATATTGGCACATTATTAAAATTAGATGTACATGAACAAAGTATAAGAGATATTTATAGAGTAAATACTAAGACTGCTACTTATAAACCGATAATCATCGATTTTGCTAGTAAAATATCTAAAGACAAATTTATCTGGGCTACGAAAGATTTTAATAAAAAGAACCCAAACAATAAATTAAACACATCGCATCTCAAAATTGACAATAATAAAACGCCGGTATACATAACAGAAACGCTAACATCTACCACTAGAAAGCTATTTTATAAAAGCAGGGAGTTTGCTAGGGGGCATAATTATGCTTACTGTTGGATTTCATATGGACGTATATATTTAAGAAAATCTGAAGGTTCCCAACAATTTAGAATTGACACCGAAAGTGATCTTCAAAAACTTGGCGATAAATGACTCTCTGTTGTTAGTAATAGTATTATTATAAGAAAAGTGCATAATATAGTTTATAAGATGTATTCCAAATTTTTTATGTTTTTTAAAGACTGGTTGTCCGATGGGTCAGTCATCAGTATTGTCAATACACAAACTATAATATTTACTCATTCATACAAAACACTACATATCATCCTACACCTCTTGCGAAAACCTAAAGCATTTAACTATCATAATTTTTATATAATTGTGTTACATATGTATTTGCAGGCTCAGCTTCTTGTAAAGCGTCCTTTCATTTGCTTTTTTGGCATCAGTGTTAATAAATTAATAAAGGTATATGATATGAAATATAATATGAAATATAATATAGATAGATATATAATATGAAATATTTAATAAATATTTTAATAAATTCGATTCGTTCAAAATCATAACGTCCGACTTGGATACAGTTTCAGCAAATTGTACTCAAGTTGATGACACATACCGATGCCAAAACCTTTTAAAAAATGATCCTAATTTGTTTCATATAATTACTGTAAATATTCGAAGTATATATTGCAACTTTGATCTACTAGCGGCTTTTCTTGCAACGCTCACCACACCAATGGACATCATTGTTCTAACTGAGTGCTGGTCAAAGGAGGGTGTTTTACCACCGAATCTAACTGATTATAACGTGCATTACACCAAAAAATATTTAAACCAGAATGATGGGGTTATCGTTTATGTACGTAAATCATTGACAGCTGTTTCCTGGGAACCTGAAATGGTGGATGGTAATTGCCTTGTTCTTAATATCGATAAGTATTCCGTTATTTGTTCATATCGACCACCCAGTTATACAAATCCGCGACCTTACTTAGAATGCTTAGATACTATTCTCAAAAAAATTAAACAACCGCACATAATATTTACGGGTGATATTAATATTAACACTATCTGTAATGATATTCATAGCTCTCATTTAAACGAATACTTATGCATTTTAGCTAGTCATGGTCTGGAACTGGGTATAACACGTCCAACAAGACTTAACAATTGTCTTGACCACTTTATGATAAAAACCTCGGATAGTTGGCAGACTTTGGTTTTTCCACCATTAACTGATCACAGTCCTATTCTTTTACAGATAAGAAATAACAAGATGTCGAGATTAAAAACTAATTTGTCTAAGCAGGTACTAGATTACGCATTAGCATTGGAAAAAATCAGTGCAATCGACTGGACTCAGTATTTTTCCCTGCGTGATGTAAATCTTAGTGCTGAATGGCTTGTGAACAGTATCGGTGGAGTTATCAGGGAGTGCACTTCGATTAAGTATTTATCAAAAAAGAAGGTGCCTCTGAAGCCGTGGATTACCCCCGGAGTAGTAAGATCAATCCGTAAAAGAGATAAGTTGCATAAAAAAGCCAAGCTACGGCCTTGCGATAGTCAAATAAATAGTACATATATTAAATATAGGAACACTTGTAACAAAATTATAAAGTCTTTAAAGCAGAAATATTACCAAACACAATTACAAAATAGTGAGAAAGATTTAAAAAAAACATGGAACATTATAAAAGACGTATGTAATATGAAAGTAAACAATGATTTACCCACGGAGCTGCTCACGATTGGTAGTAACACAAAGGAGTCCTTAAACAAGATTAATAAATTTTTCACAACCATAGGTGGGAACTTGGCTAGGGAGATATTAAATAAATTACACAAGACGGAAGATGAACTCGCCAATCAAATAAAACATTCAAACCCAAATAACCATTCTATGTCCTTCATACCAACAGATTTATATGAAATTAATAAAATAATAAATGATTTGAAGACTTCTAGCGCACCTGGCCTCGATGGTATATCTTGTAGATTTATAAAGCTAGCAAAAGAATATCTTATTAGTCCAATTGAATATGTATGTAACTTAAGTTTAGAACAAGGTATCTTTCCAGACATCTTTAAAAAAGCTATCGTGTCTCCAATTTATAAAACAGATGATAAACAAGATGTCTCCAACTACAGACCAATATCTTTACTTTCAACACTGTCAAAGATTCTTGAAAAAATTATCAATAGCCGACTAATCAATTACCTAGAAAAAAACAATTTAATTACTGCTTCTCAATATGGATTCCGGAAAGGAAAATCAACAGAAGAAGCCATACAGAGATTAACAACGTTAATTTATCAATATCTCGATAGAGGGGACAAGGTTGTTGGCGTGTTTCTTGATATAAAAAAAGCTTTTGATACAGTTTCGATTCCGATTCTATTATCGAAGTTGGAAAGCTTAGGAATTCGTGGTCATGTGCAAAATTGGTTCAGAAGTTATCTGTCTTGTAGAGAGCAGTATGTGAGAGTAAAACATGATATGAGTGATGCCTCGTCGTGTAGTTTTGGTATTCCTCAAGGCAGTACGTTAGGACCTACTCTGTTCTTAACCTATATTAATAGCCTCCCTGACCAAATTGCTGCCGACACTGATATCCAGATGTTTGCTGACGACACGGTCTTGTTATTTCACGGTCACAGTTGGGAACAAGCTCACAGTAAAGCAGAGAGAGAATTGAAAAATGTCACAAGCTGGCTTGAGGATAATTTACTCACATTAAATATTTCTAAAACGAAATATCTTTGTTTTTCAAAGACAGCCACCTACGGTCCATCCACAAGTTTAACCATCAGGCTACACTCTTTTCCATGTAATAGAGGGCAACTAAGTCAATGTAATTGTGCGACACTAACTAGGGCTACATCTTTAAGATACTTGGGTATACTGGTAGATGACAAATTGAGTTGGAAAGACCATATCACTCATGTTTGTAATCGTGTTAGAAAGCTAGTTTATATATTTAAGCATCTAAGATCAGTTGCTAACAAAAACCTGCTTATCCAAGTGTACAAAGCACTATGTGAGAGCATTATAAATTATTGTGTGACGTCATGGGGTGGGGCTCCTAAAACTATAATGTCCGAACTTGAGCGTGCCCAGCGGGCAGTGTTAAAAGTACTCATGCACCTACCATACAGGCACTCCACGGCTGATGTTTACGCGAAATCAGGAGTTCTTTCAGTTCGCAAGATTTACATATTAAAAGCTTTGTTGAGATACCACCGTTTTACAGCCCACACGCTGCCTCGAACATGGAAGAGAAAATTAAGGTGCCCTATACCCACCACCAAGACTCATTTTGCAAAACGGCAACTAAATTGCATTGCTCCACGGTTATATAACAGTATCCCGACTAATGACATCAACAAAATTATAAATTTACCTACCAATCGTTTTAAAAAATACATTGTCAATTGGCTCCAAAATCTTGATTATATACAAACTGAAAATCTTTTCATTACTATTAAATAAATGCTTGCAACAAAATCAATCACTCATGGACACTCACGCAAACATAGGTACACACAAGCACACACACACACTCACACTCACACACACACACACACACACACACACAATGTCCATCGGCCCAAATCATATTCTTTTATTTTCTTAATCATTTACTTTGTATTCTTTCATCATTAGTCACTAAAATTTATTTTGTTAACTTGCCAAATATAATGTAATATGGAATTTGTAAGGGAAGGCACTGCCTTCTGAGATACAGGTAATTACCTAGTTCAGAAGGCAGAGCAATATTGTAATGTTATATTTGAAGTTGCTAATAAATTTTATTTTATTTTTTTTTATTTTTTTTTTTTTTAATAGAGGCAAACTAAATAATTATGATGTGATCAACTGTAAAATAATTTCGTCCCTACTCAATTACAATAATAATAAAAATCTATAACGAGTTTGAAATGTGTAAAGATAATATCAAAACGAATTATTTTTCGATCTTATAATCGTTTGTAACAGAAACTGAGTTTTTACTGAAACATTCAAACATATGATCATATACGTAAGTATTTTATTCTTGTCGCAGATTAAAGCGTAATGACAACAAGCCCAAACGAAAAAGGACAGGTAGCATCGAATTCAAACCCTTCAGTAAACACTCCACTAAGTGAAAATCAATTTATGTCCGGTCCCTCTGATTTCCCATATGAATTCTATTGTTAGGGGTACCAAATTGAAAACGCCTGAATGTTATGACAAGAACATTTTTTTTGCGCAGATTTTTATTCTACAACTTTTTTCATTATACTTTTTTCTTGTTCTGAACTAGTTGTGGAAGATTCTACGGTAATTAGTTTTTTTTTTAATGAAGAACAATTTTATGGTGAAATTATTATTACTATTAGAAATTTGTCTGAATTCATATGCGGTCATAATAATACCTATAACCTTTACGACTTTTTCTGTATGTTTTCCTTTTATGTGCATAAGATAATGGGCGTTTACAATTAAGAATAAATTTTCTTGTTTCTTTCTTGGCGCGAACTTTTCTTTACGTAGAACACATCTACGATACGTAGAACGAACTTTACGTAGAACTAACTACTGCTTACTGCTTTGAGAAGCAGGGCTTCATCTCCAAGGTATAAATTGCTTTAAAATAAGTGAATGCACTGATGAGACAAAAAAATTGACGCACAATTTATTTTTTTCATTCACGGTCCTTCGCAGAATCTCGTCATGCGTCAATGGTTTTCACACTTTCATATTTCGAACGAGGGTACACATATAATAGAAAAACATGAGAAAAACTGATGGTTTCATTTTCAAATACCTACGTGTCAACTCAAACACTTAAATATAACAAAATAAAAAAAAAACAAATCTCAAACATTAAACAAAGTAATTATCGTTATGTTTTTCAAAAATACAAAACCACAAACGGTTCAAAGAGACTGTTAATTGAAAATGTAAATGCAATTACATTTATTCTACAAGGCATGACACTTTCAGACCGTTCCAGAAACATCTTTGTTAAGATAGAATGATAAATGGGCAGTTGGTTTCAAGCTCGGACTTATGTTTGCATTGTATATCTGTTACAGCATTAGAATACTATGTCTTACGTGAAATGTTCTTGAAATTCTCTTGTAAAGTCTAAATGCAATGATAAGGTAGAAACTGAATGTACCTATATAGTGTAAATAATAATAAAAAGGCCTTTAAAAGTACTTTAAATATAATATAAAAAAACAGTGAAGAGATATTATGTTAAAAAAGGTGACTTATATTTCTGACTGACTTCGTATTAGCAGTGGTATGGACATTTTGTAATAACGTTCGAATTCCAACTTTTCTAATCTTCGACGTGTCGATTTTCTCGCGGTGTTTTCTTTACCGTTGTAGCAGCGGTGATGTTATCAGCATGAGCAGATAAATTGAAAATCAATTTATTCCTGGACTGACTTCTCGATTTGAAGTTTGAGATCCTCACCGCGGTGTCACCACTGGCACTGCTACCAAAAAACATTTTTTTAATTATTTTTCACTCGAAAAGTTTTTTTTATAAGCAAAGCAATTTCAAGTCAATTTACACCTGTCTGACAATCTAGAAACCGACCTTCACCATACACTACATGTTACTTATTTACTTATTTCTTCCACAGTACACGTGCCTCCACGAGAACCTGTTCCACTACCTTTGCGAAGAGAACGGTGGTGCGGTCACGCTACCAGCGGCTCGAGGTGATGACGCTTGGAAGATCTACTTCAACGAGAACCCTGAGGAGATTGTTGATGAATTCGCAATGAGATACGGCATTGAAGCTATTTATCAGGCTATGACGTAAGTGGAATTTGTTAAACCTTCAATACGAATTACATATAAGATCTAATAATTCGTATTGAAGGTTTTACAAATCTATGTGCGTTAATGATATTTTTGGTACCTATAGGATAGAATTCATATTTCTAAAGTATCGCAACGCTAAAGTAAAAAGTTTTAAATCTCTTTATGTATTTGTATAGTGTCATATATCTGCATTGAAAACAAACAGCTTTTTTTATATACCTCAACATATTACTGTAGGATAGGATAGAATCCATATTATAAATATATCGCAACGCAATCGATATTTAAATTGTTCATATTTTCCAGGCATTTCCACTGTTTATCAACAAAGTACTTATGCGCGGGAGTTCCAGCTGTCATGTCAACTCTATTAGCCAACATCAACGCATACTATGCGCATACTACGGCTTCGTCCGCTGTGTCTGCGTCTGATCGTTTCGCCGCTTCTAACTTTGGAGTAAGTCTAAATTATAAGTGAATGAATAAGCTGGAAATAAGAGTTTGTACCCTAATGAAGAATGAATTTTATATAATTACGCACTTAAGTGTGTGAAATATTTAACTAATTTTGAAAATGTTTCAATAATTAATTTGTGATATGTATTTGTAATTTCTTAGGCACTTTACTGTTTATCTAAAATTCTCTTGATCATTAATTATAATTAACAACGTAATTACAATAAATTGAACATTAAACATATTTAGTCGCTATGTATATTCAAAAGTTAATTAAACAAGACGTTGTTCAATATTAATTGCATAATGAAAGGAAGCACAAAATGTAATAAAATTCGCAATACGAATGATTAATTATATTAAATAACAGTCTACCCTTTCCCTTTCATTAGGTACCCAAGTTATTTCAAGATTTTCACAAGAACAGACCTTATCTTTGCCAATGCTCAAGTATACATAAAATAAAATATGAGTTTCTAGCGGGCATTATAGGCCTATCGCTAAACCAGCCCAAAGATAAAACGGCTAATTACCTTTTCCTTGACTCTGGGCAATAACCCATTTAATTTTATTGCTTAATAAGCAATTTCACTGCGTATTTCAGACCATGATGAAATATCAGCCGTGCTGATAATTAATTTCAATTGGACTCTGAATAGATTAAATATATTACCTGTGGTTTATTTTAGCTTATTATAAATGAATAAATGAACTACAGAATTACAGATTAGTGTTATAAATTAAGACACACTAAAATAGCAATAAAACTCAAATAGGGTAAAGTTTTTGTCGTTTTAACACAAAATACAAATGTAACATTTTCTTTTCATAGTTACGACAACGTATAGAGTTTTTGTTTGAATAAAATATTGTTGATTCTATCGATTTTACGCGATGAGTGACCGATTTTGACGACACGCCACCCGAAAAGAAACAAAATGGTGGAAGTATAATTATGACGTCATCATTAATTCAACACGCCACATATTTTGACATACTTATACGTTGTTATGAATAAGTTCTGTTATGGGTAAGGTTATGGGTATGTTATGATGCTTCATTATGTCAGGTTAATTGTATAAAATGTTATCAATTTCATTGAAAAATGTGTGCGTGTACTAGTGTACACACGTAAGAAGTGCAACTTTTTTATGACCTTATTTTTCAAAAAATAATTTACTATATGTAACTTTACAGAAATACGTCGAATCACGCGTGGTAGGGATAAGAAAAAGATGGCGCGTAACGGAAAAATGTCACGCGTAACGAAAAAATGTTACACTAAATTTTTTTCCAATCCCCGATAAAAGAAGTTTCACTTCAAAAATACGAAAATAGTTAATAGTTTTAACAATATTTTAATGATAGTATCAATATGAATAACCTCAGTATGTAAGAAATAATTATTACCACGTCGCGATTTTTCATGAAAGCTTTGAGACTTTCCACTCAAAGCGGTTTAATAAATATTAATGATATTGATCCGAAACTAGGCATTAGACTAGTATTCACCCTTTAGAGAATCATAAATAATATGGAAACTAGATTAATTATTGAAAAGTTGTACCAAAACATGTAATAATCAAAGCATTTTCAAAAGAATATAACAATATCACTCTACTGCGTCAAACGCATAGTCAATAGTTGCCCTTCACGACTTCACGGAAAAGCATTCCTTTGTCGAACCAAATCATTCCATTAACTGAACAAATTACTTTTTCCTTTCAGTCATTGTTATAATTATTGAGTCGATAATCCACTCACACCTTTCTTAATTCGATAACAGAAAGAAAAGTTCGTGAAACTACTCGACCAACTTCATAACTCACTTCGGATAGACCTTTCAATGTACAGAAATAATTTCCCGGCTTCGAGTGCGGAAAAACTTATGGATCTCAAGTCCACAGTCGACCTTCTTACGAGTATCACATTCTTTAGGATGAAGGTAAGTTTCTTATGAGTTTACGGCTTATATTAGTCAAGTTTGGAGCGAGAGATACATAATGCAAAGAGATGGAGAAATAACTAAATTTAATAATGAAATTAAACGTATTATTGATAGACAAATCAACTTAAAGTTTATATTAATTAACAAATCATAAATATACTTTTTACCCAAATTTTCCATTCAACATTAAGCTATTTACCTAATAAATCATTTGTATTTATATGGCTTTAATTATTTTGCGATAAGTGCTAGACTTGGCTCTAGACTATAATTTAATTTTAAGTGTAGTTGTTACCAAATTAAAAAAATAATAATTATCTCATTTTTATTTATTTGGCGTTTAAGGATTTTAAAATAATATAAATTTTTAGGTACAAGAACTTAGCAGTCCGCCTCGAGCTAGCACCGTAGTCAAAGACTGTGTTAAGGCGTGTCTAAGATCAACGTATCAATTTCTATTCGAAAACTGCTACGAACTTTACAATAGAGAATTCCAGGTAAGTGTTTAAATGTATTTGTTTTTTTTTTCTTTTATTCAACCTTCTTGAACTGGCAATATATTGTCTATGCTCATTTGTCATAACATAGAAAAAAAGCTTTAAAGCATTCGAAATTCGAATTACATAACATTTGACGTTTGTTCTGGCGGTAAATGAAATAAAATTTATTTTCAAGTAAATTAGTGTTAACCACTGTATCAATTAATTAAGTTAATGTTTTATGAAACATAAAGAAAAATCCATATATTTTCAGGTAGACCCGAACGAAGCTAAAAGGGATCCATCGGACCACGGACCTCAATTGGATTCAGTTGATTTTTGGCATAAGCTCATTGCTCTTATAGTATCTGTGATAGAAGAGGATAGAAATAGTTATGCGCCTGTTTTGAATCAGTTCCCGCAAGAATTGAATATTGGTCAGGTAATAAGATATTTTTTTAATATTTTTTGCTGAATATTTAACTATGAGAAGATGTAATTGATGTAATTAATAAATGTGTCAATAACATGACGTGGCCTTGATTTGGCGTTGGTGTTAATTTTTACTCTGGAGAATTAACACTAACGCCTATGCATAGTCTACACAATATTGTTTTTTTAGCATAAAAACCTGAAATTCATATATTTTGTTTAACGTCCTTTGCGACACCTTTATAATTAAAATTCTTTATCATAGTCATTTCTTAGTATAAAAGTGAAAAACATACGAAAGATGCAAATAATAAACATAGAATACAGTTAATATAAAATACCTTTCTTTGTATTTTCAGTTATCAGCAGCGACAATGTGGTCGCTTTTCGCAGTGGACATGAAGTACGCTTTAGAAGAACACGAACAGCATAGACTTTGCAAGTCGTCCGCATACATGAATTTACATTTCAAGGTATGTTTCTATATTGTTACTGAACAAATTACGTAAACTAGTAAGTAAATAACTATAGGGATATTCGGATTTAACAATTATGAAGGTAGATGACAATACACTATTATTATAGAAAATCATAGATTGACGGTAAGCTACTGTAACAATAATAATAAAATCTAATTCGGTAGCCCAAATAAATTATCATTTCATTTCAAAACTCTTTGTAATAAAATAATATTTATTCATAAAGCGGATTTTTTAATATCAAGCAGTTACCGAATGGAATATATGCATGAAAATATTTTAACATAACTAGACATTACTAGAAAATAACGAATACATATTTTCCTTCAACCAGGTAAAATGGCTGCACACAAACTACGTGAAAGACGTGCCTCCATACTGCGGCGCGGTACCTGAATACCCAGCGTGGTTCGAACCCTTCGTGATGCAGTGGCTCAACGAGAATGATGATGTTTCTTTGGAATATCTAAATGGAGCTTTCAATAGGGATAAACGTGATGGGGTTAGTATGAATTGTTGTGTAATTTTTGATGATTTATCTGGACTCATAATAATATGGTTACCATTTTCGTGTTTTTTTTTTTATTTATTTATTTTGTGCTAGATAAAGTTATAAATCATTCCTATATTATTTTTGAATGGTTTGGAGAACTCATAAAAAACAAGTTGTTGATCTAAATAATGAACCGATGATAATAATGATCTATGTTATAATGAACACTATTACTTATTTACTGACTGACTCGACATAATAATATTACGTTGTTCTATCTGCTTATAATTTATATGAACCATAACGCGCGTAGCGTAAATAGTCACTCATTTCTGAAATTAAAGTCATTTCCACGTAACAACTGACCAAAGAAAACAAAGCTTCATTTTATAACGATTTTTATTATGTTTTATAAAAAAACATTCCCTCCACAGTTCCAAAAATCAAGCGAACACGCGCTATTCAGTAACTCAGTAGTGGACGTTTTCACGCAACTAACCCAATGTTTCGACGTGGTCTCCAAACTGGAGTGTCCAGATCCTGAGATATGGAAGCGGTATATGAAGAGATTTGCTAAGACCATTGTTAAAGTGCTGGTTGCATACGCTGATATCGTGAAGAAGGAATTCCCGGAACATCTGAAGGAAGAGAGAGTGGTGAGTGGATAAAATAACCTAGTGGGAATAGGTACAGATAATATGACATTAAGTCGAGTAACGAGTGTAATTAGTGATAAAAGCTGGAAAGATTTTTATGTTTGGATTACTAGTAAGTGGCGAAACTTTTGAAATTTATAAAAAATACTCTACCGTATTGGAAACTCAAACGTATATATTTATTCAAGTAGACTTCGTTTAGGAGCGCTTTTGAATCGTTAAAATAGAGAAAAATAATAATTTACACCTACCAGCACAGTATAATATGTAGACAGTTTGAACAATTATAATAATTTTAATAGTATAGTAAAACTTTTTAAGAGGGAAGAGACTTTCGTTGATTCGACTATCTTCACAAATATTGGGCGATCCAACTCATGTTATATTATCAAATAAATCATCCAACATATCCCATACATTAAATCTAAACTACATCTTATCAGGCTTGCATCTTAATGAACAACATCCAACAACTGCGGGTACAATTGGAGAAGATGTTCGAAGCGATGGGCGGCAACAAGCTGGAGCGCGATGCAGCAGACATTCTGAATGATCTGCAGCAGAGCCTTAACAGCACGCTGGACGAATTGGCCTCTATGTTCGCTAATAGGTATGATTTGTGCTGTGTAAAGGTGCTGATAAGAAAAATATTTCTAGAAAATACTTTATTTTGTTTTAGAGATAATATCCGATGTGGAAAAACAAAAAATGATCTTATTTCTCAAATCTCAATAACCAAGTAGCAACATCAAGCATCGTACCACGTGCCATAAAATTTGTTTTATATCATTTTATGAGGCCAAATTATTCCGGTCCTATTTACAAAATGAAATAACTATTAACTGATAGAGGATACTTCAGTTACCAATCGTTGCACGCCAACCAACGCGAAGCGTGTGGGTGTGTTCTATTTAAATTTCCTGTAAAAATGGCAAATAATTAACGATTTTGAAATTGTGTTTTCATTATTTAAATTAATCCTCCACAGCCTAGAAACCCGCATCACGGCGAGTGTCAAAGAGCTGGGTGAGCTACTGCAGAAGGTTGGCGGTGGAGCGGCGCCGGGACAACCACAACCACCCGCACATCATGAAGCGGATGAAGTGTTGCGACCGCTTATGGATATATTGGTAAGTTATTGTTTTCTTTTCGACAGTGGTTGACGCGTGAGCGTAGAACCGAGGGTCCTGGGTTCGGTTCCCGGTGGAGACGAAGAAAAAAAAATGTCTCGGTCTGGCAGGACACAGAAGGCTGATCACCTACTTGTCCTTAAAGAAAATTGATCAGTGAAACAGATGTATGCATAATGCACCTGCCCCTTACGGGGATACGGGACTTCACTTTTTTTTTATTGTTTTCTTTAATGAAAATGAAAATATATTTATTTCATACACACAATTTTCAAAGACAGAAAGTGGATGAGTCCTCCTAGTAAGTTTACAAAAACCTGTGTCAGGAGGACCTTTTCGGACGTTTTCTATTTGCAGAGAGTACCTCAAAATGGAACTCGACTGCTGATGGATTTGGTCATATTTGTAAGGTGTTTGTTTTCATTTTAATAACTCAGGCCCCGGAATCACAGACAATAGAAAATCTATTGTGTCGTGGACCGATCGGGCCGCTCGGGGCTCAATGGGTTAAATGGTAGGTTATAGGGGAAGAGGTATCAGGTGGAAAGTTATCAGAATTACTCAAATGCAAGTATCATATCGGAGCTGCAGAACTTTGCAGGGAGGCAGCTTTTTATTTATTTTATTTTATTTTAAAGGCTCAACCAATCAACTATAGGAGTTATCGAAACTAGCAAGGGGTCATATTTATGTTTTGAATTTTTATTTCTGAATCGCATATTCAAGCCAAGGCAACTGCTTAAACAATATTTTTACAATTTTCAGGACGGTTCGTTGACAATGTATGCTGAATCCTGCGAAAAGACAGTACTAAAACGGTTGCTGAAGGAATTATGGAAGATTGTTATGAAGATTCTAGAGAAAACGGTCGTTCTTCCACCAATGACAGATAAGACGGTAATATAACTATCAATTATCATACCGAATAAAATCTATCAATTTTAGTATTAAGACATAAATACGCCCAGAAGACTTATTTTCTCAATTAGAAAATCTAAAAAAATATAAATAATTTTTAATTGATTTTTATGTTTAAGTAAATGAAAAATAAATAAGGCAAGCAAATTCTTTATTTCCAAATTATTCTTCTATGTAAGTACTCCATTATTTATGAAGTCACCACAATCCAACACCATTTTACGTATCTACGAACACGATATCACAGAGTGATTCACAAATCACGTCAACATACATAACATACAAAATAAAATAAAACAAATAAATCAGCTCACAAACAACATTGCATCAATCCAACAGATGATGTTGAAGAATCTGACGAACAACGCCAAGAACTTGGCAGCGAACGCTAAGATCGAAGATATGACGCAACTGTTCAAGAGTACAGTTGGCAAGCAAGACGTCAAGCACGCTCTGTCCGGTGTTATGGATATATCTAAAGAGGTATGTTTGTTTGTTAATTACGATTAAGAAGTGATAATGATTTTAAATGGAATAATGGTAAGAGATTTAGTTTCGATAATAGATTTTAGTCCTTAATATGAAACTTGATGAAATCGTAAAGTTTATTACGACGACAAATTATACTTATATTTTACTATTCCATTTTATCATCCTGGAGAAAAAAAAACAACAAAGAATAATAAATTTCAAAAACCATTCGACGTATGTAAACGCAAAGTGAAAAAGCGCGGTATTAAATGCCTTTTAGTTTGGAAAAATATTTTTAGTTTAATCTAGCAAATATTGTAATTGTAATCTAGTAAATATTTATACTTTTACATCCCAAATGGCAGCTATTAAAGGGGTCTATATACAGTGAGGTGTATTTCAACATGTTCATTTTACCTCGGCCTACCCACGTCCACACAGACAAAGCTGATTAGCGCAGTCTATATAGATCCGTCTATTGTCATATTTTCTTCGCTATTACCAATATCACATCAAACTCAAATATTTCAGTACTAAAAGCTACCAATATTTCGTAAGAAAACACTTACGTAACTCCTAAACCCATAATATCACCATCTAACCTAACCTTATTTCCACAGCATCTCTCAGCAGAAAAGAGTCTTACACCAAAGCAATGCGCAGTTTTAGACGCGGCATTAGATACAATCAAGCAATACTTCCACGCGGGAGGAAACGGGCTAAAGAAGACGTTCCTAGAGAAGAGTCCCGAGTTACAGTCACTGCGATATGCTCTCAGCCTCTACACACAGACCACGGACACGCTTATAAGAACCTTTGTTACGAGTCAGCAGAATCAAGGTGCGTGTCTATAGAAAAATGTTTATTTCAGCTAAATAGAGACGTTCATGTTACACGGAAATTGTTGGAATCGGTACTGAATACAATAAAACAGTACTTCGAGTCAACAGAATCAGGGTGCATTATAATAACAACAAAATAAAATTATAATAACTAAACTAAAGTCTAGTTACTTACCTGTTTTTCGATTACGATTACTATCGAATTGATGTGGAGGTCTTAGGTCTTAATAAATTACTTTTATTTTATTTTAAATGTACCTACTGGTGTTGTAGAGGAAGGTACAATTGCTAATTTTCTCTAATATTTTATTGACACATTATTTTCTAACTGTCTATCTACTCATAAAATAACTACTGTTGAACACACACCTTTCCCTAAAAATGCGGTCATTACCATAATTTCGAATATCGTCATCTTCGTTCACAGCTTTACAACTTTTAATTGAAAATGTTGCAAATTTACTTCACATTCACATACCACTATGTACAGACAACATACACACAATTATCTTTATTACATTGACTCGAATGAAATGTTAAGATGCTGCAGTGGCGGAGGAGGGCAGTGTGGGAGAGATATCGCTTCAAGTGGATCTGTTCACGCACCCTGGTACTGGCGAACACAAAATTACTGTTAAGGGTAAGAAATTTATAATTTATTAAAAAAAGAAACATTTTTGGCATAATTGCTCTATCTGATCCCATATCTTCAGTCTCCTAATATTTACTACCTTATTTTTTACGATTCAAAATATTCAATAATATTGTTTTATTTGGTCGTATGTATTTCACTTTTGCTCTTTCATTGTATAGAAAACAATTTGATTTTGTGAAATAATAATATGTACTCCTGTCGTAAACATTTTTAGCTCTCTTTTCGTTCCTGCCATCAACTCTTCCAAAAATTATTTTTGAGTATATATTTTCTTTTTTTTTCTAATAACTTAATTATAAAATTCTTTGTGTTTAAATTCTATTATCTTATTATTTTATAGTTGTGGCAGCAAACGATCTAAAATGGGTGATAGCGAGCGGCATGTTCCGGCCATTTATTGAAGTGAACCTCATCGGGCCACACCTCGCTGATAAGAAGAGGAAATTCGCGACCAAATCGAAAAGCAATAATTGGAGTCCAAAGTTCAATGAGACGTTTCATTTGTAAGTTTTTATATAATTATAATCGTCCTTAAATTTTTCATACTATCCAACGTAATGTAAAGTATCAAATTTCCAAAATATATATATTATGTTGAGCGCAATAGACAAACTGGAACTTTTCATTATTACATTATTCGGGAACATTCCAGAATAACTTCTACATATTTAAAAAATTTCATTGGAGAACGTTCTAGAACATCTCCATACAAATATTCCTCACACACAAGTAATTTTTTTTTCTCATCACAAAATGGTATACCATTGTTACACATACATTGTTAATCTATATTATATCTTTTAACTAACATTTGTGAGAGACTGGTGCTCGCGATAAGTATAAAATACTTGTGTTACGGTTTAACAAACAAGTGAGCACAATCCACAAAAGTTGTTCATTATTGGAATATTCGAGAACAATCTAGAACACTGTTGAAATTGATATTTTTAGTTTTATGGCATTCAAATGCTTTCACATAAAACTTTAAATATCAATTTCAACAAAAAAAAAGTCGTGTTCCATCGTTACAATATTGTATTTATTCACTGAAAAGTGTTTCATATTGGTTGAGATGGTTGTTAATCATCTCAATAGATGGCGCGCGGTGTGTTCCTTAGACACATAAAACTGAAATAATAGAATAAATTCGATTGCTCTGGCGGATCACGAGTGGCTGAGTTGGTCAGGTATCCGCCCCGGAACGCGAAAGGATGCGGGTTCGAGTCCCGCCTTCTGATCGATTTTTTAGCGGCGTAGACCACTTTTTCTGTAATGGGTATAAAATCTTAAACTCGCGTCAGGACACGTGACCTGATCGAAAAAGCGTAAGACGGATACCATTCCAAAATATCAAACATGCTCAACGTTAATAATCAAGTTTTCACTTCTGCCGGCACTCTCAGAGTGCAACCCGTCTTTTTTTATTCTTTGTAAATTTATAATCTAGAACACTCCCATACAAATCCGCAGCATGGTGAGCGCAACGGAGCAGCTAGAGCTGTTCGAGCTGCACGTGTGTGTGCGCGACTACTGCTTCGCGCGCGAGGACCGCCTCGTCGGCGTCGCCGTCATGCGCCTCGCCGACATCGCCGAGCAGGTGCGTGTGTAACCGCCCTTTAACTACCCCTAGTTCAAGAAGCTTATATCTAATACACTGGAGATTTCAGTATGAACATTAACTTGTAACAAGAAAATATGACCTTGAATGACGCCTGTATGTTCACACCTAACTTGCCAAGTGTGTGTGAAAGGAATAAAAAACATACAGGCGTCATTCAACGTCATATTTTCTTGTTACAAGTTAATGTTCATACTGAAATCTCCAGTGTATTAGATATAAGCTTCTTGCCCTAGTTATATAGGTGCATACAAACTTTGGAAAAGCGGACATACAGTAACTTCACTTTCTGCTATGTGCTAGCTTCACTTCCTGACACTTTATAGCATAAAGCTGTATAGTGTCAGGAATTAGGGTGCTTTTCCACCAGAGATGTGCGAAGATGCGTACGAGGGATGTGTTTGTAAAGAACCAATCATTTAGCGAAACGATACTATTGGTTCCTTACAAACACATCCGTCTGGTGGAAACGCAGCCTTAATGTGATCATATTATGATAGTTGATTTAAGTTTTGGGTAGGATTTATGTATCATTACAAATTCTTGTTATCAACAGTTTCAGAAATCATTAATTCATTAGATTTTTCAATTCATCCAATAGTTGAGTTCAATGTAGAGTTCACTTTATATTTGCTCAATACATTTCAATAATTTATTTGATATAGTTGCATTAATTGATTAAGTCCATTAAACATTTTTCAAAAGAATGTCCGCTTTTCGTTATAGCAATTTTATGAGCGAATTGTCAAAATTACTGTGTGTTATGAAACTATTTATAATATTAATTAATGATTGGCTGTAAATTAGTTATCTAACACAGGGTGTATCGAAAAATGTCTCTCGACAAAGATACTTATGAAAATCCAAGTTCAAGTTTGTATGTACCATCCATTATAATAATTTACGAACAATATAATCAACTAATTCTTTTGTTACTAGAAGACCGAAAATATTAACCGATTGGTAACACGCATTCCGGATCAGTGTCGGCCAAACAATATGACTGACTCTGTAAGTGCAACATGTCACCGAAATGTTAAACTGTATCTATGTTTTTAGTTATTTCTGTGGAGAGTACCTCTTCTGTATGAATGCGCAACCTGTCAGTAGATATGGTATTATTTAGCAGTTATCTTTGTTCTCCCGTTCAGTTTGCCTTCCTTCGATGTTCCTTCGATGACGATGCATTACTTTCATAGTGCGGCTTTTTGATACCTCTTGGTAGAATGTATTTAGCGGCTGTCTGTGTCGTTCTATATATCCTTCCTTCAATGTGCCTCCGCTGTCGGAGATTGGTGTTCCCGCTTCATTCGAGCTCTAGGGTCTAACTGTGGGTCTTGTCCCTAGGGATCCTGCGCGTGTTGGCTCCCACTCGGCACGAGAGTCAAAATGGACGAAACGGGTTGGACGATATTGAGGATTCTGTCGCAAAGGCACAGCGACGAAGTTGCCCGCGAGTTTGTCAAACTGAAGTCCGAGATGCGAGCGGAAGCGCCGGCGGGAAGTCAAGGCCCCTCGTGAACTTTGTAAGATGTGATCTAGTGTTAGTCGATCGATCGGGATCAGATCTTCCAAATTGCGACTGGAAATACCGGTTGTGATAAGTTAACGATAGTACTAAATACGTACGTTTAAACGTGGTTTAATTAATGGACGATAACGAACGCTCGAGATCCAAGCGGCATTCGGCGCGCCGGCCCTTCCCGGTCAGTGCTCATCGTTTCGTTCGACGCCGTCTCGTTCTCGAGGCGGGTTTTTGTAAATAAATTTACGGTGTTTAGTTGACGCGACTAGTAGAAATATTTTGCACAAACTCGTAAAAATTAGCGAAAAAGACTGACCGTAGGCGGCCGGGCGCTTCGTCCATCGATCTTTAGGGATCCAGCGAAAGACTCCATCGAACATTTTTCGCTATAGAGAATGACATCTGTGGAACGTTTAATGCAGTTATTCGTGTAGATATTTACCCGTTTCTTCGAATAAATCATTCAAGCTAACGTAATATTGTTATCCAAATAAAATTTAAATACGAGTTTCATAGACGTTATTTGAAGATTTTGCTGGACACCTAAACGTTCGGATGGACACACTCGATTTATCTACTAATCTGTTTATGGACCAAACTGTCGTTAATACAAACGCATTACCTTATCCTTAAATCGTAATATTAAATCGAACATTATTTATCTAATTAATCATCTAATCGTTATACGTGTACAGTAAATATGATATGGCCTTATGTACATTATTTCCTTTGTTGAGTTGAAGCTTTCGGTGAGAAAATGTATGAGTAATATAAAGTGAGGATGCGAGTTCGGAAGCGAATGTATAAATTGAATATAGACGTTCTTTTAGATGAATGTTCTGGAATTTTTAATAGAGGTTATTATTTGTTGAACGTCTTCATCTTTTATAACCTTCGTCCTGTTTAAATTCGCATTGTAACGTGATCAAATTGTGTGTAAATAGAAAATTAAAAAATGTTAACGCGTATTCACATATTTGCTATTACTTTATGCTTAACCTGTTTAACGATGTTATCTAAAATATTCCCTACGTCCTTTTGTATATTATTGAAAATTGTGATATTGTTATGAGATATCTAAAGTAACTGTCGTGGTTATTTACCTATAAACCTGTTTCATAGTTCGTGAGTGTTTACTGTTATATTTCGCTTCTAATTCATTTGTCCTTCGGGGCATCGATTAGTTTACCCATAATATATTATAGTATAAAATGTTTAAAAAATATTTAATGTAATATTTACTATTAGACATTCAGTGCTCAAATTAATTTTTGTTAATAAATATTAGTACGATTATTGTGAGTTATTGAATCACTGTCCAGTTAGAATGGTTACTAAGGAACACGGTGTTTGGTCTTATCACATACATAAACGCATATATTTTCAAAATCGCAAAACTTAAATACCTCAAGTTGTATACGATTTTTATTTTGATAGTTGACGTTTTGTATTCATTCAGATTTCGAAGTTTTACAATCGCTGAGTCGAAATTTTAATCACGATTCCCAATTTCATATACCTACCAACATTAATTTAGTCGACCACGTAATACTGGGTACATTCCACACGACAAGGCTAAATTTAATACGTGAACCGAACAAATTTTAGTTTAATTTCCCGGATGCATAAAAGTGAAACGTCATTAGAAGGAGAATTATTTTCGTTTGGTACACACAAGCGGTACAGTACAAACATTGCTAGTGTGTGAGTTATAAGTAACTTCAAAGCGCAGTTTGCGCAATTAGTTGTGATTGATGGTTATGAGCGTGCATAATTGGATAAAATCATTTATTATTCCCATTTAAAAACCTAGATAATCTTAAATCGTAATAACGTGCCACCATAAGACTTTTTGAACTCGACAATAAAGTTTTCATAATTAGAGATTTTGTTCATTCTACAAATTATTAGTGTACAACATGTCATTCTATAGATGTTTTGTAATAAATTGAAAGCGGTAATGAAAATATATGTGAAAAGCACATCACTTATCCGACACGGAAATTAGATTTTCAAATAATTATAGTGTTTATCATGGATTACATATCTGTAGATAGAGAATGTGGTTTGTCTAGTCCAAATCTCGATTATATTTAAAATATATTTACGTATCTTAAATTACTAATAAATCTTTTTTATTGATATTGTTTTGTATTTGTCGGCAGACGATCGTATAATTAGATTTTATACTTGAGTTACTTTGACAAATTTTTATTAAAAATTAGGAAATAAAAACAATATTAACCATCTCATTAGTACCGTATTGATACTTTTTATTAAATTTCTTACCGTTTCTATCGATTTAATTATACGATATGAACTGCTGAATCTCCAATTCGACTGAATTTGTTCTAAAGATGTAATAGAGTGAATTATAATTTCAATATTTTCTTATTTGTTTTTTCTAAGCACACTTCTATAATAGTAGATTTTACGTTTGTTAATCTCTTAAAGATAATAATTAAAGCAAGAGAATCTTCCGTGTGCTATAAATATTGTTGTTTAGTGAAATTACATATAGTGAAGGTATTTAAATGAGTGGTTAGAATTGCTGTCAGGTAGATTATTTAACCAATTTTTTACCCTCGTTTTTTTGTTGTTAAAAATAACAGAATTGGCGCCGTAAATATGTTTTTGTTACTTAACGATGTACATTTTTATTATAACAGTCATATAAATAAAATGGAAATATATTTTTACACAATACAAGGGTTGATTTTTGTTCTCATAATGTATATTGTATACCGAACGTAGGTTCATTCGTCCATCACAGTGGGTAAGGTAAAAGGGGCTGGATTCATAGGAACTATAGTATGAAAACTTCAAAGTTGTATGCATTCATATTTTTTGAATAAAATAGTTTATTTATGTATAATTTAAATTTATTTTCGTAGTTTATTTTGAATTCAAATGCGCACAGTATTCATGGATTGTCATTATATACGTCGCTACATACCTTTACCAATTGACAATACCTGGTAAATATTATTTTTAAGAGTAAAATGTGATGTCCCATGCATCAGCATCATTGTAAGTCGGTTACGCTCCAATTCTAGTATTAAATATCACTAAACATTGCATATATCTTTGTATAAACGCATATATGTAAATGTTACATGTTTAAACACATTATTGAATTTAGAATTTTTATGAAAAAAAAATAAATATCCGTATTTCAAATATATATTTTTGTTTAATTTCCCCCGTCCAAATAAAATCAATTTTGCTTGGGTATTTTTTCATTGCATTGATAGATTATATGCAAACAAATTAATTATAGAAAAAGATGGTAAGTATTTATCTTTAGAAACAAGACAATTGAAAAATCAGATACACGAATCACATAAAACATTCTGTTTTTGTCTCGTCTTAAAAATAACTAGCTACTGAAACAAACTAGAGCTGAAAGAAATAAAATATTTTATTGACCTAATTTTACCAAACATAATGAATGATCTCTTATACTTCACTAATCTTATAAAATTTTATATTTCAGGTTATGAAGTTTATAACGAAGAACACAACTGAAGATTTGAATTTGAATTTTACCTTTTTTTAGGTAGATCCTTTTATAAGCTCTACTGAACATTGCTACGTGCTTTATAAGATCAACGGTAAGATACTAGGTCAAAATCATGGCGACAAAATGCAGTTGCAGTTTACAGATATAATATATCAGAACTATACAAAATTTTACAAAAAAACCTTGTTAAATTCCTATCCAACAGAAAACCATGAATTGACTATAGCAAAAGTGTTATGTATTTACTCCAACGCGTGTTTACTCCTATCTCCAGAACGAAACTCCGGCCGTGGACGTAACTTTCCACGAAATTCGCATAGCTGATTCACAATAACCCTTAACGAAATTCCAACACAGCTGATCAAACAATCTATTTCAATAACTATATGTTTGGAACGTAGACACTCCTACGTTTCACGTAGCGTCACGATCGTCGAGCAGGGTCAGGCGGGCTATTTAAAAACGTCATTCATTCATAAAACCGGTACAGCATTGCAAGAGTAACCGCTTTGCAGTGAACACGTCCGTTCATATTTCAGTGACTTAAGTGATTTCAAAATGAGTGGGAATTTCCTCACGATACCCAACGATGAGTCGATCCAGCGGCGCTCCAGGGTAAGGCTTCGATTACATAAACTAATCGTATTATTTGATTATCTGTGGTTCGTGCATGTGATTTAAAGTGGTTAAAAACAATA
Organism: Colias eurytheme; assembly: GCA_907164685.1. NCBI lineage: Eukaryota > Metazoa > Arthropoda > Insecta > Lepidoptera > Pieridae > Colias > Colias eurytheme. The sequence goes on along the minus strand of CAJQZN010027943.1, from coordinate 3,022 downwards.
CAAGTGCGGTAATAAACAGTGTACGTAAATTTAAATTAAATTGTGTGGTCAGTTAAAATAGTATTGGTAGATATCGACAATGGATGGACAGTTGTGGTTTGCTACAAAATTAATATTATTGTATTTTTCGTATTTAATTTACTTTCAATAGATGACAGTTAACTGTATCTGAAATATTTTGCTGCAAAAGTATAATTATCAGAGCGAACCCATCAATCTACCCTTAACATCCAAATGGTGTGATATCAATTACGTATATCAAGTCTCGAATATTAAAAATTATATTTACACAACTTCTTAATAATCGCAGTAAACAAAACAGAAATATATGATAAAATTGGATCATATAAAAACTTCAACCTTCAAATATTTTCAGCGTCTCCGCTAGACGGATATTCATGATTAGTGGGATAATATGTAAATAAAGTCTTACAATGTTAAAAACAAATAGTTTTACGATCTGAAATTCGGATGTACATTCTTTAACCAAGGTCCTATCTCTACATTTATTTTGACATGCGTTAATGTACTCGTAATTATTATATTTCGATTGTACGTTGAACTGAATTTCAATGTTTAATTTAATTTATTAACAATACAAACCAATATTCGATATATTTAATTATTTTCGATTTAGTATTGCAAATCAATCGCAAATAAAAAATGATAGAACACACGTGCCTATGTTAATTTGAAAAAAATTCATTGTTTTTCAAACAAAGATAAAATGATAGTTTATGTAATATTTGCTATCTGTTTTATAATGTATTTATAATGTTAACAAGTTTTCGTAATAATGTTGTTAGGCAGCTTATTTTATTATATCATTAACGGTAATCGTATCGTGGGTTAAGTCAACCGATTATATCCAACTGGAAGTTGTAAGCAAATATACTATTATGCTATATACATACTTTGTAAATTAGAATACAAAATTAAAAATAGCAGCAATAAAATATAGATTTCTTTTGAAAAAATATGTGATAAATTTCCATTGTTATAATTTTTTAAACTGAAATTGAAAAAAGTTTACACAATTTTTTTCAATTTCAGTTTCAAAATTATTGTCCAACCGATACTAATTATATAATAGCTGTCTTTGCTGAAATTGGAAATTAATATTCCTATTTTCTATCATCCCTCCATTCATACACAGTATTTACGGTATAAATTATCTTTATTTTTAATCAGCTTATAAGAATTACTTTTATATGTATATAAGGCATAATTTCTCTGTTAGCTAAAATTACGATATCTCTCCACAATTGATAGTGTGTGATTCTTTCGCAAAAAATTTGACATAAAAGTAGGTTGAGCAGGAAAACCTTAAAAAGTTAAAGGTATCAATAACCCAAAATCTTATAAGGCTCTTATATCATCGGCTTAAACACCACAGGCGCTAAGTGGTACAAAACAGAATAATCGTATAAAGATTAACCTATAGAGATTCGGTGTTTTTATGATATACACATACAAACATGCCTTGTTTGCGATAAACACTTCTCGTTTTATTTTTAGGTTTAATGTTTATTTTGTACTAGCTGAAATTCCTAAATTCGTTGGCGAATCGGAATTTGTTTATCTAGGATAATATTTACTCGTATAAACTCAATATTCTTCTTTCTAATATTAGGTTCAGCTGCCTAAGCAAATCCGAAGTACCCCTGAAATGAAACCCTGAATGGGTATATACATAAATATACACGTCTCCAACACAGAATTCTCACTTCGAAAATAGTTGATATGAGAATAAAATTTAACGCTAAAACCGTATTATATTATTTGTTGAGAGCATTCAAGAGTAAAAAGTAAATAAAAGACTGAAACAAAGAAGAGACCAAACTTTGATCATCAATATGAATTAATTATCATTATCATAAAGATACATCTGTCACAAACATCGAAACTTTTGTAATTATTAATTATGGTTTAATACCTGTATTACTAAGCGTTTAAAATTACCAGTATTATTTTGGTATGCAGTTGAACTGAATTTGTCGAATTTTGGCTACATATTTGACTAAAATAGAGCGACTGAAATGTTTGCTTATTATACAAAACGGTATTTGATAATCAAGTACAAATTTGTAGCAGCACATTATTGGTTTGTATACAGATAAATGTTTAATATGTATATAAGTAAAGTGTACATATACATAAGTAGAGATAAACTACGATAACATGGCGCGCCCCTCCAAAATTCAAAACGTTTGAAAGTATTTGTGAAATTCATAATAAATAATCACTACATAGTATAAAACAAAGTCGCTTTCTCTGTCCCTATTTCCCTATGTCCCTTTGTATGCTAAAATCTTTATTACTACGCAACGGATTTTGATGCGGTTTTTAAAATAGATAGAGGGATTCAAGAGGAAGGGTTTAGTATATAATTTATTAGGTTTTAGACAAAGCGGGCGAAGCCGCGGGCGGTAGCTAGTATAATAATATAATATAATATTTAAATATTTCTATTTCACTACACACATTGAAACAGTAATTTGGAGGGGCGCGCCATGTTATCGTAGTTTATCTCTAGTATATGGTCTTTAGACAACTTCCGGTTAGCGCAAAGAAAACTCATTCATGATCTCATAAAAAGTGATTTATGTGTTTATATTCCAAAACCATTTAGATGTTTACGTGGTTTTAGTAAACTGCGTAGAATAATACAGATCTTTTTGGTTGCATAATATTTAAAGTACAATTTAAAGCTGCGTATTTTGAGACAACAACCTTTATACTTAACTAGCTTTTCCCTGCGGTTTTACCCGATTTGCTCCGCTCCTGTTAGTCTTAGCGTGATGATATATAGCCTTATAGCCTTCCTCGATACATGGGCTATCTAACACCGAAAGAATTTTTCAAATCGGACCAGGACTAATCTCAGGAACTATCCTGAGATTAGCGTGTTCAAACAAACAAACAAACTCTTCAGTTTTATAATATTAGTATAGATAAAAAAACCTTTATTTTACTTATAGACTACAAGCCCGCATATGAAAAAAATATGGGTCAAATGAAC
>CAJQZN010027942.1:0-14484 GCA_907164685.1 Colias eurytheme | reverse complement strand
ACACTGATTCAGTAATTTGTTGTTTTCTTTACAATATTATACTTTGACTTTTATCAAGATTTATGCAGGCTGCAGTTTCATTATTGAACGAAAAAATAAACCAGTAATCATTTAAACAATTTTATGTATATTTAATTTACAATTATGTATATTAATAAATGACACACAATTACTTTAACATTAAAATATTAGAAAAACAGAACGAATCCTCCAGGTTAAAGATAAATTTAACAGAGAAATAGACTAAAACGAGCCGTAAGGGCAAAAGCCTTCGTCATTCAACCGGGTTTTGAACAACAATCAGAATGAAGTCCTTATCAGGAGCTACCATTACTTCGCTTTTCTTGCTGCGTATTCTTAAGAAGGTTAGATCGTTGGTAGGATCGAGATCCCGTACAACTGACTTCGCCTTATCTACTAAAGAGCCCAGTAAACCGGCGTACTGTACTGAAACGTGGTTGTCTAAAGTCGTCTTTATTGGTATCCCTTCTCCGTTTACTACAACTACGCCCACGACGCCTTTATGCGCTGATAGTTTGCGTACGGTTTCTTCTGCTTCGTTTGCCATTTAGATTTCAAGTATTCAACTTGTTAGTTTTCGTTATTTTTTTCAAGTTGAATGTTTCGGTAGTTTTCCAACTTCGACAGTTCCGAAATTGGCATTTTTGAAGTGCAAATTTCTTTGTCTATTTATATTGATTGATAAAGCAAAAAGTTTTTACTTTTTATATATTATTTTTTGATTATACATTTTACTCAAAATATATTTGATCATTTAATATTGAATGTAGTTCATGGGAGTATATTTTTAACATTAATCAGATGTGACAAAACATTTCAAGCATGTGTATATGGCAGATTTAGTAAAGTAGGATTATGATGATGATGAGAAAGATTAAGTGGAGTAATTCCACTCATTTCAAATGAATGGCAAGGTTTAAATAAAACACAAAAGGTACATTTTAATAGTATTTTAATAACATCAGAAATAATCAGTCCTTTTTTCATTGTACATCTGGAATACACAGTAATCAGTATACATGTATGCACAGTATATATCTCCTACAGAAAAATGCCCATAATTAATATATTACATAACAATATCCCAGTTGCTAATAACAATATTAATAACATTGTTCCTAACATCAAAAGCAATACAATATGTTTGTTTATTTAACACAAACAAGCTTCGTATTATTCAGTCATTTTCTTGCTGTATTTTAGACTCCACTTGCAAATATAAAGGGATTCTCCCGGTCTTCAATTTTTGTCTCTTGTGAACTTTGAGCTGATGTTTCATCATTTGTTTACGATAGCCAAATGCTTTACCACAAATATTGCAAACATGGTCTTTAATTCCTGTATGATCTACTTTGAAATGTAATTCCAAGTCCCTTTTAGTATAGAATCCACGACCACATGATTCACATTTGAAATCATGGTCACCTTTATGAATCAGCATGTGTTTGTTCAAATTGCTTTTACTCCCAAATCTAGAGGGACACTGTGAGCATTGGTACGGCCTCTCTCCAGTGTGAGATCTCATGTGCATCTTTAAAGACTCCCTGAACCTACCTCTGTATGGACATAATGAACATTTGAATGGAAGATCATAGAAATGTGTCAATCTATGCCTAGTAAACTGACCCTTAACAACAAATTTCTTACCACATACATCACACATGTATGAAGTCTCCAACTTGTGTAATGCTAAATGCTTTTTAAAGTATATTGCTGTGTAACTATTGTTACATATGGGGCACACTTGACGCATATTTTCGTGTTCCTCAGACAATCTGTGCTCACTATATTCTTCAAATGTATTGAATGATAAATCACATTTTTTGCAGTGATAATCGCTTGATTCTTTAACATCTGTTAATTCAGATTCGTAATAATTATCCATTGCTATGTTATCGTCGTTATGAGAGTGAATAGAAGCCGGTCGGCGTAAATTTTCATCGGTTATTTGAGCTGTTTTTCGGAAAAGTAGTGCTCCTTGCAAAAGAGAATGGCATGATTGACAAAGAAACTTTGGATATGGGTCATCCTGGCTAATATCTAGGTCAGCAAATGTGCGAACGTCTTCTGAAATATCTGTTGTATCACTGTCCCCAAAAATAGATATATCACCATCCTTTAAACATATCCTGCATGTATGGGGTTCTTGGAAGTTTTCTTCCCTAAATTGTAAATTATCATTAAATTCTTCTTTCACTTTTGTAGATTGCTGATTACTTCGACGACGTCGGTTGAATTTACCATGTAATAATTTCATGAGCATTATATATCCAACCATTTTCACACCGACAATAATTAATTTGTATGTAATCAATAGTAAAAAATCGTCAATCCTTAAATTATCTCAGAAAATATTGATCTAGTAGCTAAAAACTGTTTTCTTTTTTAACTATTTACTGTTTATTTTTTCAAGAGACAACTGACAGGAATCACAACAAAAGCTTGACAAAAACAATGCCAATTGCCATATGCCAATGTCAAACCACAGATTAGTAACTAGCTACTGTCGTCTGTCAAACAAATCAATTATTAATCTATGCCACAGATATATATACAATATACATGTGATCTATACTGAATCATGGTCACCAGTCATCATGTATTTGTACCAAGTTATCATGATAGTTATCCATTTAAAACTTATGTGTTACTAAAATAAAATGTAAGAATTTTATTACTTATTTCAATCTCCATTGTAGCAACTTTTTATAAAAATTACCAATCTTGAACGTTCCTTAAAAATTGTCAAATGTCAATTGTATTCGGACATTGACTTTTGGATGCTGTCAATTTATTGTCAGCTCCTATTTTGCTTTCCGATTTTCCATAAATTTAGAAGTTATTGAGTAATTATAATAAATAAATAATCAAAAAGCGTGGACGAGACCTTATTAAATATCCAATACCTCTCATATAATATATATAAGATGAATTTAGTAAAGGTATGTTTATATAACCTCTTAAATATTAAATGTATTGTTTATTTTATAATAATAAGTATTACTTTTCAGCAATTATGGCGAACATCACCAGCCATTCGAAGTGCTTTTGTAGCAAATTACTCTGCCGTAAGACCATTATCCTCAGTCACGACAAATCCAATAAAACCAATTGAAATGGTACCACCAAGTGTGGAGGAATTAGACAAACTGTATAAACGAGTGGAATTGGAGATGAGAGGCATCGACCCCGCTGTTCTGTTAAGTTACTCTTGGTTCTGTATTGCTGCCGCCTCACATTTAGGCATTGAAGTAACTAAAAGGTATATTCTCAACTTTGGCTAGTCCTATATTAATTCAGATTAAAATAATTACTGGTTAATAGCAAAAACAACATAGCATCCATATAACATTTAGACATCTAGAATTTAATGTGTTAAACATATATTATTTATATTTGAATGGTACCAACAATCTACAAAATACTATTGGGTAACCATTTCAAAGTAACCCAAAATTGCAAATATTTTGAATGAACTTTAACTTTTTATAATTTACATGTTTGAGAAGCATTCATAAGTTATGTAAAATCAATGTATTTTGTTCATTTCAGTTGGACACTTCGAAAAGCAGAGAAGGAAAGGCACACATTGCTCAGATGTGTTCATATTTACAAAAAGCACAGAGTGCAATATGAAATACGAACATACTTTAGATTCATCCATTTGCAACGATTAACTGGATCTACATGTGACACATACTTGGAATACATTGAAAGGAACTTACCAGAAGGTTGTGCTTTAAAAGTCACTAAAGTGGAATGCCAAGCAGTACCTGAACATTTGAACCCACCAACGGAAGAATAAATGTACATTTTATAGAGTAGAGTTAGTTAATAAAATACATGTATAAGGATTTAGTGTTTTATTTCTTTCCTATTAAATAAATAAGTTCTATTTACAACCATATTGTGATAGCAAACATCATACTTATATGATATATTTACAGTGAATACTGATGATTAGCACAAAGTTATGATTATAGCAGTTAAATAGTTATGAAGTTATATTATAATATCTATACAATTTACAAGCTAGTTGAGACGCTTATATTTTCTACAGTATATTTTATTTATACTATTACAGTATTTTATACTACATACTAAACAGTTCACAGACATTAGATTGGATTTTTAGTTGCCAAGGTTTAAAAGTACTCTCCTACAAAGATGTGTGAAACTCCATAAATCATAGATAGGCCATCAGTCAATAATAATTTGTGTTGAAACTTAGTTTCATACAAAATATTTGACATCAATTATAATTTAAGCAAGTTGGCTAATATTTCTTTGGCAAGGAGGTACTTTTAAACCTATTCTAGTCATATTGATGATTCTTACATACAGTAAAAATGAAAAGAATAGCAAACGCTAGCTCAAGTGCATGGAATATCAACATAACAGCACACCAAATATATTCTAGCCTTAAAATATAGGTTTGATAAATTAGAAAATAGCATACACCAACAGCCGATGGTATTGTTAGTATCACCGAAAAAAATACAGGAATCTCTGAAATTTAAATACACAGTTTTCAGTTACGAAATAACATTTTGTCAAAAGTCGATATTTCTAACAAATCTTACTTTTACTAGCAAGGTTTCCCCTTCTTCCTAAAAATATACGGAGCACTTCTACTAGACACAGTGCACAAAATATACCAGCTTCAGTCAGCAAAGCATTTTCTGGATATGAAACATTTATAGCTTTCAAAATTCCCATGGCCACTTCACAAACGAAAAACATGCCTAAATAAAATGAATTTAGATACATTAATATCTCGTAAGCAAAACTAGAATTTACGTTCGCTACTTTGGTCATATTTAAGTTATTATCTGATTCGTTAATAATGTTTGTTGTTGTTTTTAAACTATGGGTTACCGAAGGCCGTTGTTACGATATCTTTTTGTCAAAACTCAAAAGTGACAAAATGACTAAAACGACGGCCAAAAGCATCTGCAATGCGCAAGCGGAAAGTTCTTCAGGCGGGAAAATAGGCGGGAAAGGGCTTCGCAGAGAAAATAGGGAAATTAACGTGGAATTATTTGTGTATTTATAATCATAGCATTAGCTGTTATAAGTATGTACTACACGTTTGTCAGAATTATCGATTTTATTTCGGTGCTTGAGCATGGTTTCAAATTTATGTAGATCCATTAGATTATAATTTATACTAGGTATATAATATTATTATGTAAAATAATGTGTTGTTTGCTAGTTAGAAAAAAAAAATGTGAGCCGTCATGGGACGCCTGGCAGATGTGAAACATCGTTCGGTTTACAAGTGAGCCTATAGATGTGTATAGCGTATAATATGCGTATAATATGCGCACAATATGCGTATATGCGTATATAGACTGTATTAATTTTCACTTTTGTTTTCACTTCTCATCAATAGATGGCGTGGTTCTCAGATAGGTAGTGTATGTAGACTTTACAATGTTTTCATTCGGGTTTTCACAGTACACAAAGCTGTACATCATGCTTATTTATAATAAAGTATTATAATACATTATGGTGTTTTATTATGTTATTCCCTTGCAACGTACAGATCCTACAGTGACCGTTCTTTTCAATCTACCCATATGCCAGGCGTCAACGGACTGATTCAACTGCTTCAGTTTAAACTTTTTTTTGTCAATGCTATAAGCTATTCAAACCTTAAATCATTCAAAATACATAATAAAAAATCTCTATAAAATTCTTACAAATCATTTGCAGTTTTAAGGTTTTTGACTGACTGTTTAATTGTTGTGAAATATTAACTGCTTATCCTATACATATTACCGTCTAACAGCTAACTCTATCTATGTTGTTTCCTACGTTAGATATAATAATATATCGAAAATATTTTATTGTAGTGTGAATTAAGAATTCTAAAGACAGGTTTCACAATTAATTATTGATCTTCGTCATAGAGTTCTCTTACAATAACGTGACTTATTTAACGTGTAACATAGTCGTTGCGCTCGGCTGCACCTTGCAAATGGGCGAATGGCAAGAAACAGAAAGTGGTCGAACAGGAACACGGAAGATAGTCGGGCTGTATACAGAACGGTGGTTGATATTATAAATTATTGTATTTATTTTTAAAAGGAACTATTTCTAATAATTGCAATTAGATGATTTATTAGATGATGACCTATTAAGATGACAAATTTATTAAAATCCAATGCATGTGAAGGTGTACGCCGTTATTTTATGTGATATCTACAGATATCTGCTATACTTATAGCAAACTCATATATTTATTTATATAGACTTCCTTTAGAAGCGTTTTTGAATCGTCAAAATACAGAAAATAATGATTTACAGATAACAATTTAATTACACACTTCATTAAAGCTCATTTTAAAGTATGGCGATGTGAGCTTTAACTAGGTAGGTACCTATATGTTGTGTTTTACCCAGGACCCTGTAGTCGCTACCGCTACATAATAATTCTGGCACACTCTTTCAAGAGATACTCATACTAGTAATTCGAAATAAATATGTAAGGCGCTACAGTTAAAGTATACCTAGTTATAATTTTACTTGGAAATTAAGATGGAACGTAAAATTTACCTATATAAATTAATAATGATGATGAACTATGGCAAACAAAATTCAATTTGCGATTGGCGTATAAAATGATCTCTTTTAGAACATTAAATAGGTTTATTGAAAAGGAATGTGAACATGCCTGAATAGAGAGAGTTAGGAAAATCCATAATGCTATACCGTCGCACGCGATCATTACATTTCCCTTACACCCAGCCAGCACACGTCTTGCTGATATTAGCAAAAAGTTCTAATGTAATTTATTTTTTTAGTTATTTTATCTGTGAAAATTCAAAATGAGAACAAAACCGAATTTGTCGTTTTCGAAATTGGACGAGGAGACTGGAGCTATGTTGGACAACATGTTCGATAAAAAGGATTGTATGGTGGAGATTAATCCTGGCCGGGTTATATTGCCTGCGGATTATATGACGATAGGCCAAGATATTTTGGACATGGAGGTGCTGGAAAGCGATGTCTGGATGTGTTCTTATCCTCGGACTGGTAATTTGTTTGGATGTTTTATTGCCCTTTTCATTAATAATAAATTTATAGAGCCATTAATATTGGTTAATATAAAGTGAACGTGAGCTGCATTTTTTAAATAGTAGTTCTTGTAATGAAAGTAAACACTAAACGTTATAATTAATGTGTTTTCACTCGTTACAGGATAGTTAAGTCATAAATATGTAATACTTTCACTATCAATACATGCACTTGCATTGGTCTACGAGAAAATTGCAATATAGTCAATGAGCCTGTTAATTTAAACATAACACATATTATTTACAAAAAAAAATAATGACTTACAAATGGTTTTGGAACATAATTAAAATAACTTAATAAATAAATGTAACACACATCTACAATTTTATAAATTATATTTTTTTAATAATGAATTTGCAAGCTCATCTTCATCTTATGTCTATGTAAAAATATACATAAAAAATAGAGTTAAATTGCTCAAAATTTGCGCTTTCTGATATTTTTTAGGTTCTACTTGGGCACAAGAAATGGTTTGGTTGATTGGTCACGACTTGGATTATGAGGGTGCGAAATCAATACAGCAGGTGCGTATTATGTAGCAAGGACTTCAGGGTTTTGTTTAATTTTTAGTTTCAAATATAAAGCAAACAAAAGAATTAAAACGCTCTTCTTCTTCTTTGTTTATTTCATGAAATTAGTGGTTATTTTATGGTAAGTTGCATTGTGGTCAAATGTGTGCATTTTCTCCGAGTTTTCTATAAGTCCCTAAATTTAAGAATCTTCCACTCAAGAAAAACTAGCTAGTCTGTTAGGTTTGATAATTATCAAATTCAAAAGCAACTATTAGGATAGTTTATAGATTAGGATAGCTTCTATACTAATTTCCACTTGTAAAAAATTATCCCTAACACTCGTAAAATATAGTTAACTAGCTGCGCTTCGCGGTTTCACCCAAGTGGGTCCGTTCCTGTTGGTCTTCGCGTAATGTAATAATAAGCTATATAGCCTATAACCTTCGTCGATAAATGGGCTATCTAACAGCGAAATAATTTTTCAAATTGGACCAGTAGTTCGTGAGATTAGCGCGTTCAAACAAACAAACAAACTCGTCAGCTTTATAATATTAGTATAGATTAGTGAAAGTCGTTCCTTTTATAAACTACTAGCAATGCCCTGCGGTTTCACCCGCATAGATAGCGATATCGTTACAGTGAAAAGTCTACTATAGGTCGGACTATAGGTTTAATTTTTAATCACATGAAAAACACCTTTACCCCGTCCCGCACTACGGCCTTTTTTTTTTTTGTTTTAGTGGAGAAATATTTCATAGATAGGTACCCACGGCCTCCGGGGGAGGGTCCGTGGGTTATGTCGGATTCCTACCGACCAAAACCCCACTGTGTTCCGTCAAGACGCATATTGGTAGAATTCCTCCGTGACCCCCGCACTACGGCCTGCTCGAACATTTAAAAAATCGTTATATCTTTTGAATGGAATATCCAATTTTTTTCATTTAAAAAGTATTTTGCTGGTATTGAAACAGTCTATAAAAAAACGATATTTAATGGGATAAGGATTAATATATGTCTATGGATAACATGGTTTGATTACTGTCGGCACTTCTATTTACTTTGAAAACGTAAAAAAGTTGTTGTAGTAACATAACTACTGAAGATGGACATAATATGGTATCGCGGACTTTCTTGTAGATATTGATCCATTCTATAATACCGTAGAAAATTTTTTTGTTCTATCTTCAATAGATTCCGCAGCGCACGCGACGACAGAAGTTTTATTGAGAATTTTTTTACACCTTGGGTTACGTTATTGCATTTTTGGTAAGGATATCTAATTTTTTTGAAAATGCAATATAGCCTATGTTGCTCAGTCTAAAGATGCAGCTTTCTAATGGTGAAAGAATTTTTGAAATCGGTCCAGTAGTTTTTCCATACATACATACAAACTTTTCCTCTTTATAATATTAGTATAGATGATATATGATCTCGTCATACAGATACGCTGTCCCCTAGTAGAGCTCAGCTGTATCATGGTAGACGGTCACGCGGAGTGGCACGACGAGTCCGTCAAAGGCACCTCCGTGGACCTCGTGAAGTATCGCCTGCCTCACCCGCGTTATATTAGGAGTCATCTCCCTTGGGACCTGCTTCCTATTGATATTGTGAAGGAGGATGGTACTGCTAAGCCAAAGGTAACGTTTGTTTTAAAATAACGATTGACATAGAATGTTATGTGTATGTCGTACGTCGTTATGTATTCTTATATCATAGGTATGTATTTAAGGTTTATTAAAAAATGATAATCATATTAAAATTCGTAATTATTAACAAAAAAACTTTCTTTTTTCTTTTAGTTTATAATATTTATATATAGGTAAGTACATTAAATATACCATTTTCAAAAATATCTTGACTAAAATTCGGTTTTCACTCACTTACCTAAGAATTAAGGGCCACTATGACACTAGGTATATGTATTTTGTAATAGGTAAGTAAATTCAGAATTTCAATCAACAGGTAATATACACGTCCCGCAATCCCAAAGACATGGTGGTATCCTACTATCACTACTGTACCCTGGTCCATGGTCTTAAGGGCAGCTTCGAAGACTTCTGTGACTTGTTCATGAGAGATCGTGCGCCTTTTGGACCCGTATGGAATCATATACTAGGTATATACCCATTTATTAAGACTTTACAGTAGGTAGAGTAAAAAAGAAGACGTGTGGCACTCGGGGACTGCCGCGGTAAAGCTACCTGATATATTACTTTACTCTATGGGTAAAGCTATTGCATAGCATGCCTTCAAGCCACACCTCCGAGCCCGTCGGAGTGGGGAGCGTGAGGTTTTTTCGTTACGGAATTTCTCGATTCGGTCCCCGCGCTCAAGGCCCGCGATAGAAGCTATGCAATAGCTTAAAAATTATTGATATTTGCGTGGTAAGGTAAGTAGGAAATGCTATGAAAATGATATTTATGCTTAATGTTACGTGATTCGTTCCACATCGTTAAAATGTTTACTAATGCTGTTCTTTGCTAAATAAAAAAGATTGATGAAATATGTTACTTCCTAGTTCCTACCCACCTACCTTTTCAATGCAGAGAAAAGTATTCGTAAACCTAATACCTACTTACCTATTAAAAATATAGTATCACTTATCATTTACATTGGATTTTAACAAAAAATACGATTAACAGGTTTTTGGAAAAGACGCGACGACCCAAACATACTTTTCATCAAGTTTGAAGAAATGAAACGCGATCTGCCCATGGTTGTCCGAAAGACGGCGAAATTTCTCAACAAGGACATGTCTGACGAACAAGTCGACAAACTCTGCGATCATTTGTCCTTCCAAAATATGAAACAAAATCGAGCTGTTAATTTAGAAGGAATTCTCGAAAAATCCTTCGGGAAAAGTTATTTGGAACAAACAGATTTGAGATTTATAAGGAAGGGCGAAATAGGCGATTGGAAGAACTTCATGTCCGATGACCTTTCTCGAAGATTCGATGACTGGGCTGAACAGCACTTGAAGGGAACTGAATTGAGTTTCGAGTAAATAAACGTATTATGTACTGGCACGTACTGGTGTGGTTTATATAAATTGTAACTTATTCTTAGAATACGAATCAACATTATATTATAATTTCAATAAGAATCTGTTAGTACTTAATTAAATTTTTAATTGTATTGTATGTAATTATAGAAATTAAGACAGGCTTAGTAGCTTTAGCTTTTTTTTTTATACATATTGTATTATGAGGTTTTAAATAAAATAAACATAAAAATTCAATGCGTTTTATTTGCACATAAGTGTATGGCAACAAATACATTCTATTTACAAATACTCGTAGCTGACAGACAATTATTTTTACTTACAACAGATAAATAAGAACTACCCGTGAGATAAATGTCCTTTTTTATTGACACAGATTTTTAAATAGTACATAAAGTCTGAAATTTTTAAAGAATAACATTTAATAAAATACTTCGAACATTCATTTACTTACATTAGAATCATAACATTAGATAGGTTTAAGATGATGATTACATAGGTATGATTATGGCAACTAAATATATTTTAATAATACATCTGTATGCATATGACAACATTGAAATAAGTGCTCTTTTATTGTATTTTTAACATCTATAAAACTGTATAAACATGTAACGAATTAAGTACGTACAATATTAATCTCAAAACGACTAGAAATGTATTTAATTGACTGACAACATCCATTTTTTACAGTGATTCAAGTGATTCGAAAGTCCTATTTACAATTACTTATTACTAAATCGACGTCCCCCGCGAATAATCCGGTAATGACCTATTACGGGGTTCTTCATGTTATACGTTTTTCGGCATCTAGAAGTTAAAATACACCATGTAAATTTTTTTCAGAATTTTTCTATCTTTATTTACGAAGATATAAAAAACTACGCGTTTATTCCATAAAATAACATTAAAATGTATTTGAAACGAATAATATGGTTTTAGATCTTTACGAAAAATAATATCAATATGATTTGACAGTAAACGTTGTTACGATATTATTCAGGTAAAAAGTTTTCTACATTATTTAATTAAGTGCTAGTACAGGCTTATTCGGGGTTTTATTAAGAAATCGATTTCCCGCTACTTTCATTATGGAGTGCAAGTATGCAAGGTATTTTTTTAAACACTCTTTCTATTACTGAGCAAATGATTTACAGAGCCTTAGAAAAAATTAAAAGAGATGAAAGTTTGATAGATAAACGAGGCAGGCATCAGAATAGACCACATCGAAACCTTCATCTTCATCTTCATTAGATGCTGGTCGTCCGACTCAGGTTCTACCTGCTGGCCAAAATAAGCCCCCATCAGTATGGCTTCATGCCACAGAGGAGCACCGACGACGCCCTCTATAGACTAGTGAGCCACATCAGAAATAAGAGGGAGGAGAAGAAGATTTCTGTTGTGGTATCTCTAGACATAGAGGGAGCCTTCGACAGCGCCTGGTGGCCAGCCATAAAGGTGCGGTTGGCCGAAGTTGGGTGTCCGGGGAACGTTAGGCGGGTGATCAGCAGATACCTGAGTGGAAGAGGTGTGAAAGTTAGGTATGCGGGTGTGGAAGTGAGTAGAGAGACCAACAAGGGGTGCGTGCAGGGTTCCATAGGTGGGCCGCTCCTGTGGGACCTCTTGCTGGATCCTCTGCTGTGGATGTTAGAGGAGATGGATGTGTTTTGTCAGGCTTTTGCCGACGACATTGTGCTAGTGTTTGATGGAGATACTGCTTTAGAAGTAGAGACGAAGGCAAACTGCACATAGAGGAAAATTGACGAATGGGGTGTCAGAAATAAACTAAAATTCGCGCCACACAAGACATGTGCCCTGCTCTCGACACGAAAATTAAAATTTGACAGGCCACGACTTGTAATGGGGAGTGTGGACATCCAATATTTCGAAAGTAGTAAGATACTGGGCCTTACTATATTGATGGCGGCCTGACGCCCATGTCGGGAGCGTTTGCAAAAAGGCAATCGCCCGTTATAAGCTATTAGCAAGAGCAGCTAAAGTAAGTTGGGGGCTTAACCCCCAAGTAGTTAAGACTATATATATCGCAGTTATATAACCGACTATATTGTATGCATCAGCAGCGTGGGCACCCAAAGCGGAAAAGATGGGGGTCCAAAAGAGGCTTAACACCGTTCAACGGGGTTTTGCCCAGAAGATCTGCAGAGCATATCGGACTGTCTCTGAACTCTGCGATGCTGTTGGCTGGGATTCTCCCTCTTGACCTCAGGATACTCGAAGCTTCGAGGCGTTATGAGATCAAGAGGGGTGTGTCGCACCCGGCGGTGTTGAGGGACAGGGAGATGGAACGAATGGCACCCGCGATACGGACCCACATACGGCAGAGCAGGTAGAGCTGGGGTTTGGCTTGATAGATGCCTATGCCGACGTGGTTAACAGCCACGTCTTCAGGGTCTATAGGAACGGCAGCAAGATTGCGGCCGTCGAGTCGGAGCCGCCCTTTCCGGAAACCGGATTACGATCTGTGTCCTGTTTCATTCGTCAAGCTTATTTTGAGACAGGATACGATCAGCGAATGGGATAGGAGATACGATGTAGGAGGAACGGCCGGAGTCACGAAGCCCTTTTTCCCAAGCGCTGCTGCTGTATGCAAGGTAGTCGCGAAAAAGTCATCACACACCACACCACACAAGTACTGACTGGTCACGGCGGATTCGCCTTCTGTGAGGTTCTGATGAGGATTCTGATTAAATTTTAACTGTAATAGGACCATATTATAATTTTCATGATTGTGTAATCATGTGTAATAGTCGTGTTTTCAGTGCAGTGTCTATTTTCTATGATAATAATAACTATCGTGTTTTGTGAAACAATCCAAAGTTGTTTCATTTACTAAAATGTCCTGTATTTCATAAAACATACTATAATAATCATCAAATAATACTTAAGTAAACTATTCGAATAAACAGTAATAGTTATAACAATAAAATGTACGTTACTGTTAAACAATCGAATAACCAAATAATAGATTATTACAAATGTTAGGTATACAAAACAAATAACACGAATATTAGCGCAACAAGATTTTACTGTTGCCGTCGAAAATATAAATTTACACGAACAATATCGTAAGTGACATTACTGACCAGAGCTTGACCTACACTAGTATAGTAAAATGAATCCAGCTAAATTATAACGAACCCCTTGGGACTACTTAAATTTTGTTGAAATAACCAGATAGCTGAAATAATTAGCTTCCATATGCGATATTAAAAGTCTCTGATACTTGTTGTTTAATGGAGTTATTAAGGAAAAATGGTTTTTTATTTTTCCTGAACATTTACACTTTTACGATTACCGGATTATTCGCGGGGGGCGTCGAAATGTATATTAAAATAATAATCTCAAATAAAAAATATTTTTTGTAATTTATACTAACTAAATGGTATAAAATAAATATTTTTGTAAAATAACTAGCTCCGTAGATAAATTTTACTAAAAATATCAATTCTTATTAGATTTTAGGTGACTGTAAAATAACGTCGTGTTTATACAATGTAAAAAAATAAATAATAGAATAATATTATAAAACAGATATAAATATGATTTATGTCCATTAAAGTGTTTTGTTCAATAAATTACATAAGTATTTTTTTTATTTCATCCTCTACTTTTTTTACAAAAATGTTGATACAAAGAAAAATTATCTTGTCGCAAAAATAATCATACATATTTAAAAAGCTTAGTTATTCAACAATTTTCAACGCTTAAACTTGGTCGTTGATCTTGTACTTAAATATTTTCTATTGTCATCATAAAGCTCCCATAGAGAAACAGGCGATTTTTTAAATATTATATTGGTAGCATGGACGTATAAAAAAAGACGGACGCCGTATTACGAACAAACAA
>CAJQZN010027940.1:0-24107 GCA_907164685.1 Colias eurytheme | reverse complement strand
TTAATATCTATTAGAATAGCCCTTCGACGCATATTTACTATTTATTTTAATTATTTTAAACACTTTATTGTGCTGTAATAACAAAAATAGGTACATATAGAAGGCCTTATGTGCTGTATATTACAAGCATAGTTACAAGTAATTTCGTACTATAAGTTTTTACATTCAAAGTAAATGCAGAATTAACCAACATTTTAATTTTTCTCTCGCAGTTACTTTATGCTTGTAATTTATAGTATTTAACAATGCTCACAATAGAAATTTAATGTAAAAATTATGTGTCTGAAAAGCGTCTGAAAGGCAAACGACTTTCCGAACGGAACAACATTACTCTATTATAATTCAATAATGGGTGTTCAATTTAATTCAGTTGATAAGCACAATAATAGCAAAACAATCATTTGCAATTACCAAAAACTAATCATTTTCAACATTTTTGCAATAATTTGGATTACTTTTTGCTCTCTTTATATCGAATATTCTAGAATATCTATCTATCTCATAGAACTTAGCGTGTGATGAAATTTTGAGTCGATATGAGATATACATAATATACTATAAACCCAGGCTATAATCTAGCTCCGTGCCAAATTTCATTCAGATCCTATAAACTGCTTTTGCATGGAAGCGTAAACCGCGGATCTCATAAACTTTCGCATTTAAAATAGTAGAAAAATAAACATACTTACTTTAAAAATACTAAAAAACGCTAAGATAAACTCATAAAATTATTATACTGTCACCGATCTATGATAACTTTGTAAAGTTTCTATATTATAATATGTCCGTTTAAAGTGGGTCAAAATCGACTCTAAAGGAGACGGTTACATACTCGTACTTATAAACGTAAATCATACAAATATAATTTAAATGACGATTTATTTATTTATTATAATGATACCTAATTGCTTTGTACATGGAATGGTGGAAGTAGGTTCTACGATTCAAAAGCATTTCTAAGTGGAATCGAGAAGTCTAGTCGATCAAATAAATGAATGATAATACTTTACTAGTATCAACTACGATTCCAATGCGCTTCTTAAAGTCCTGACAAAGAGCTTTTCTAGGATCTCCACTTAACTATTCGACGGGGAATTGCCATGATGTCTTAAAGAAGAATTAATTCTAGTGTGGAAAAATGACAGATGAATTAAAACTGATTTAAGACATCAACCCCCTGAAATAAGATTAACGAGTGCGTTCTTCGTTCTTTCTTTCTTTAGTTCTATTTGCCGAGCGATATCGCGGGATTCCACTAGTATAGAACTGGATAGTTATCAGTATTTAACTGTACACAGCGGTAACACTAAACCATGGGATTACGGCCTCTGACCACATTTTATTTGCTCGTCATTATTGGCTTTATATTGTACAGTCAATGACTATGGACTGATGCCGTGGTATGTTTAGGAGTTAATTAGTTTTACATCATTATCAGTCAGATAAAGGCCTTCGTTTTGTATTAATTAAACGGCTAACTAGTATATACAGGGTGTCCCATCGTTGGTATGCTAAGCTCAATTGAGGTTATAGTTTTGCATACGCTGAGTACGTAAAAAATACTTATAAAATTCCAGACGGACTTTTTTTTTCAAATACATAGATGAATTCTTAAATCTCTAAGTGAAGACCCATAACAAGCAGCCCGCCCAACATTGCCACCCGTACGTGAGCTATTTTTTAAGATTATGTTTTTATTGATAAAACACATAGATTTTAAGGAAAAATTTTGCAAAAACAATTTTGATGTAATTTTATTGTTTAAGTATTTTTCACGTGATCAGTGTATGCCCTTCGCGCTTAGTAGGTATACCGATAGTAGTTCCATATACACCCTGATTTAGATTGAATTGTAAAGGTGTTCAAAAACGATTTGACTGATTGTGTTGGATTTGGTAAATAGATAAGTTGTAGAATATTTTTTTAATTGTATTGTTGTTTTTTGATTAAAGATAGCTTCTTTCTATACAAATACAAGAGTAGTAAGCCATACAAATAATACAGTTTATCTACTAGTAAAATATAAGCACTGAGAGTTCTTTCAAAACATGCAGTATAGTTATACGATTAATATAATAATTATTAAATTATATCTGCTTCCTATCCAACAAATTTAATTGGATATTTGATATTTGATTAAACAAGATTTACAAATGAGGCTTGCCCGCTAGAAGATGCTCATTATACGTTGATTACAATGCATTTTAAGGGGTTAACTTCAAACAAGCTGTGTTTTGATAAAGTCGAAACTATTAAAAACAAAATAAACACACTATGTTATTATTATGTAAATATTGTAAAAATACTACAAAACACATTTTACTAAATTAACATTTAACTAAGAAATAGAAGTACGAATTATAAATATCTAGAAGTCATAAAACAGCTGTATAGCAATCCTTTATCCATAGAATACGATTTATTTTGCATTCATCGTAATTTTCATAATTGTACCGCGAGCAAAAGGCGTGCATTTTAATTATGTCTGATATAAATAAAAGGCAAATGTTTTTTTATTATTATTGCCATTAGCAAATGGATATTTCTAATTTCATGCTTTTCAATCTTCTTCTGTTTATTTATTTAAAAGGCTTGTGACGTCATTGAATGACAGGTACGCTTACCCTGATGAAATAGAAAAATGGGTTAATATTTAAAATTAATAACACCTTCTATAAAAATGGTACCTATACATAATGCTACATATTTTGTGTATCTATGTGTTTGTGACACATGGAGAGATATACATATTATAAAAAAAATAAATTTTAAACACATTCACAGACGTCATAGAATTAAATAAAAAAATTTAAGCCAGATGTATATGTTATTATCATATACTTGTGTAGCATTTAACCAAATAATGCGAAATAAAATATTTTGTGTATCTGTGTGCCTGTCACACATAGACATACCTACAGGGGCGTGCACAGAGTTTTTCGACAGGGTAGGCAGAAATATTGTAATGATATTAAGTCATAATAACGAATACCTACTGCAATGTTTATATTTTCACATTGTTGTACTCATAATATATGAGATTACAATACGTAGTATTCCCCAAAATAATGGAAAATATATTACAATTTACACACCTACTATAAAATAATTTTCAAAGTACCTAGGTATAATAACTAGTGTTCTATATTATGAAATTAACGATTAACTTTACCTTTGTGTATTACAAATTCCGGTATAGATCGGCCTCTGATCACTCAGTCTCTGTTTGATAAATAATTACCTATTCTTAAAACAAAAATAAGAATTTTTTAAGTTAAATAAAACCTAATTATCTTACAAATAATACACTCACGATAGACATAATCTATTTAGTTACTCCCAAAACACTTCACTTGCAAATTGTCTTATTTAACATTATTAATTTTCTCAAAAAACAAATTTAACCTCAAAGTAAACGTTTGTTATTTCCAAAACAAAACAAACGAATAATGATACTATTTGCAGATGGTCTTTACCGCTACAAAAATGTATAGGTAAATTATCACACTTCTTAAATTGGTCGCATATTCAACTTCAGTTTCGACTCGATGTGGTTCCGAATTCGGTTCGTACCTAATTCGTATATCTTCGTAAAAAGACACTGCCTACCTTGTGTGTTTGTGTGCGTGGTTTTATAACATCAGTGTGCCGTGTTTATAGGCACGCACACATATAAAATATGCGTAGACACGCAGAGCACACATATAAAAACTTAGACACGGATAGTTTGTGTCTTTGCCGTCCCGTGACGTACTGGGTCCCGTGGCGGCGCTATTGCAGCGCACGCATAGTGACTTGAGCTGTGTTATAGAAATTAGATAATAATGCCACCAAAATACCAATAGATGGATCTCAAATATATTTGAAATATTTTGAATTTTGTTTCATACTACATGGCGTAATTAAAAAATATAATGACGCTGTGAATTTCATTTATGGATATTAAATATTGATCAGAGTTAGGTAAATGCTAGGGTAGGCAGTGTCTTTATGTCTTTATGGAATGCACGCCACTGCATACCTATTTAAATTAATAATAATAACATAATGTCACACATTAAAAGGCAATTAATTCAAGCATTTAAATAAATAAATGTGTTATTAGTATAATAATATACTTGTATTAAACCAATAGTGCTTCGAAAAGTGCATGCTTTCTAAAGCTTACATGAGTAGATCCGGATTAAGAGCTTAGTCTTTGTTATGTAAGGCATCTATAATAGCGTAGAAGTCGCATTAGAGATAGATAATTAAACGGAACTTATTCTACTTCAGTTTTTCTTATTATTGGGTTCGTTTGGTATCATAATAATCCTTTTAATTTACCCCTGTTACCTATACATATATTAGGTACCAGCCTCCGCCCGCGGCTTCGCATATGCGACATCTCCAACTACTAGAATTTCACTAATCACCGTCAATGCAATTACAGTAATACAGTTCAAGTTCCTAGCGCTACATTTCAAAATCAATAATAGTTCCATCCGCTCACCAATAGATGGCGCGCAAATAAAACGGACAATCATTTGCAATATTAATCCTAATTCAGCAGATACATCGCTGAGTCGGCTCAAACACTTATCGGCAGATCGCACGTCCGATTGGCGAGCCAATTTGCAAAACGTTTTAATTTTTAATAAACCGTTGCTTGCTTAGGCCTCGCTCCTGCTGGCTTGCAATTTTTATAATGAGCGAGATTAGCTGAATTCCAACGGCATCTGAGATATTTGTTTTCGTTCTGTAAAATGTTTGGGTATTTTTTTCGTATCTATAAATGATTACACGTTCTGTAGGTACATACTGTTTAAAACCCGTGAGTTTTATAACATAATATTGAACCAGGAAACCTCCTTTTTGTTTTTTATTCAAAAATGTACATAAAATTAACTTGACCCTGACTGATACATACTTTCACCCAAATTAATGCTGCTTAGCGGACAGATTATCGAATTTATAATAATACTAGCCTTCCAACCGCGGCTTCGCCCGCTTTGTCTAAAACCTAATAAATTATATACTAAAACCTTCCGTTTAAATCACTCTATCAATTACAAAAAACCGCATCAAATCCGTTGCGTAGTTTTAAAGATTTAAGCATACATATAGGGACAGAAAAAGTGACTTTGTTTTATACTATGTTAGTGATTGAGATCATAAAAAATGTAAATAATCTTGTACCTAAATCCTTTCCAATATTATAAATGCGTATGTAACGTTGTCTGTCTGTCTGTTACGCTTTCCCGATTAAACCTCTCAACCGATTTTGATGAAATTTGGCAAAGACAATCTTTAAACCCTGGGAAAGAACATAGTCTACCTTTTATCAAAACACCACGCGGGCGAAGCTGCGGGCGGAAGCTAGTTTATGAATAATTGATAATAATCGCAAACAACACTATCCATATATGTCACTGTGACTTCCTGTATACCTCATACACGGTTCGGTAATTACAAACATACACTTCTCCAAATAGAGAACTAAATAAATTTTTATTAACCCCGGAAAGTGGTTAAGCGTGTACCTCGATATAATGAACAATCAAAGGTCGATTCCTCGAAAGCCTGCCTTCAAATTAGATCGAACCCAACCAGTCTTATATTATTGCATTGCTCATTTTATTTTCAAATATTCTCTTTTATAGTTCTCTTATTTTCTTTATTGGTAACTGGGTAATTACTTCGTTATACCTTTTGTTTTTACTGTAAATTAAAAGGCAATTATACAGATTGCTGGGCAATTAAAAATATTGTAGTTCTTTTTCTTTGGTATAAGATTGTGTAAGATCTTGTCTGATATAATTATTTAGAGATTTTTATTGAACTCTGAAGAGAAGTTTAAAAAAATATTAATTAAATATTGTTTTTTGCTGTAGGCGGGTATCAATTATTATTATGAGACTAGCGGTCCGCCCCGGCTTCGCCCGTGGTACCTACATATGAAAAATAGATGTTGGCCGATTCTCAGACTTACCCGATATGCAAAGAAAATTTCATGAGAATCGGTCCACCCGTTTCGGAGGAGTATGCAGACTAACATTGTGACACGAGAATTTTATATATAAGAGATATTATGTAATGTAAATATTATCGTTGATAAATTTTATAGTTATCTACTATTAATATGTGTTAAATAAAATTATGAAAACTGAGATTCTCTGAAAGTACCTATTCTGAGGATAGATAGGTACCTATGTTATTTTATTATTTCATATAATAATACCTAGAATATTATATCTTATATATAAAAATGAATCGCAAAATGTGTTGGTAAGCGCGTAACTCGAGAACGGCTGAACCGATTTCGATAATTCTTTTTTTATTATATTCCTTGAAGTACGAGGATGGTTCTTATGTAGAGAAAACGTAAATATGTACCACGGGCGAAGCCGGGGAGGACCGCTAGTAGTCAATAAAAAGAGATATGTTAAATATTTTTATTTTGAAATAATAACATGTCCCTTTATAACAACGATTAAATTTTCGAAAAACCGAGCACAACGAAAGGTAACAAAGGAAGTCCGGTGGAATAATTATTTCAAGATAAATTATAATAAAGGGGTCAAGAGGGATTATCCTCCACAATTAATAATGAATCAGTATTTTTCATGTAAAAAAACAAGACACTGATTTGCATTAGGCTCAAGATTTTTTATTATTATCATTCTTACAATTAACGAACGAATAAAATATAAATATAAATCTAACATAAATATCAATATGATTATAATATTAATACTTATCATAAAATTTTCCAGTAGGTATGTATGATAAAAAATACTGTACCTATCACCTTACTTACCCTATTAAAGCAAAATAAAGATGTTTGATTTGACTTAACCCGTGTTTTATTATTTTGGGTTGATATTTTTAATAACATTATCTAGTATTTTGTTTGTAAATCTAATAATCGACTAGCCCACACCATCAAAAGTAAAATACAATGAAACAAAAACTTGAGAGAACTCTCATTTATTCCTGGTATCATCCCATTCTATTTATATATCTATGAGGGTACTACAATAGGTTGCTAGCCCAAAATAGACAATGCCTATTTTAGGGCAGCACTCTATTTTCAACACATTAGCGCTTATTGTTTTACTAGCGGTCCCAGCTTCGCCCGCGGTAAATATTATGTATATCCATACTAATATTATAAATGCGAAAGTAACTCTGTCTGTCTGTCTGTTACTCAATCACGCCTTAACTACTGAACCAATTTGCATGAAATTTGGTATAGAGATATTTTGATACCCGAGAAAGGACATATGATAGGTTTTATCCCGGAAATCCTACGGGAACGGGTTTTTCTTTGAAAACGCGGGCGAAGCCGCGGGCGGAAAGCTAGTAGACTATATTACTTAGTGAACACGTACGTCGTATATGGATCCAAATGGTGAAAGAATTTTTGAAATCGGTTCTGTAGTTCCTGAGATGAGCGCGTTCAAATAAACAAACTCTTCGGGTTTAAATTAAAATGAATAGTCCATTTCTAACGACGCATCTGTTATTCCATTCTTCATTGACAAGAAACAAATGAAAATATGAACGCATTGTATATCCATTGAATAAATTCCTTCTCTCATTTGAATTACAAATTCGGTTTAAATATCTTGTTTTTGATACCCAATACATGCTTTGCTCTAAACGCTAGCGGATATTAATTAGCGGGAGGCATAAGCTCCATTATTTAGAATTAAATCGGCCGCCGTAATGCGTGCTGCATGACGTAATGTCAACGTAATCGAATTTTGGCGCCGAATTAGGATGCATTTTGCACTAATGAACGATTTTTGGGGATTAGTTATATCAATAAGTTATGTGAATTATGTATTTTTGTTTGTTTTTTGGTGTGTTGATTTATTAAGTGCTGAGTGTAGATATATAATTTTAAATAATTTACTAATTGCACATAAAAATATGAAGTGAATATACATAATAATATAAAGTACCTACTTATATAGATAATAATTTTAATTAGTCACTAAAAACATAAATTTTTCACTTATGAATTAAATTATTGTTATTAGGTACTTAGTACTTACCTACTTAATAGCTGTTGTGCTTAGAAATGAAATTTTAGATATATTTTAATAGTGAGATAAATGAATGGTAATCAACATTTTTTACCCACTTTATGTCAATTAATGTACTCAATATTTTACGACATCAAATTTTCAGTATCTACAAACTGAATGCATCACAGTTATAACTCGCAAAGTGTGTTATAAAAAGTTAATTGAATTCTCGAAGAAAAACAAATAAATGCCTGAGTAGCTCTAAGTAGTTGCTAACTATTTTATAAATATGTACTGTATATTTGTTCAGCAAACCGCATTTATCTTGGCGGAACACTCCGCTCTATAGCTCGACTACGGTGACTGTGGACTTGAGAATTTGAGATTAAAAGTAACTTATTAAATATCTATTTATAAAGACTAAGAAAATATAATTATTGTATTTTTCTTATTGGAGGTGTTTTTCGGTGTGAATTTGTGTGTTGATACCATTGAGATAATATAAATATTATCTCAATGGTTGATACTAATCAGTATATTTTATTTCATTGTATTTTTTCGAACAAAAGTTAAGTAAGAGGACTGTTGTTTTTCTTGTATGTGGGTAGATCATATTTCAGTTTACTTACTGCTTATCTTTTAACAACTTTATAAATTCACATGAACTAATGAAAATATATGCAAGATATTTTCTTTAAAGTCATAAAAACAAAAATTAAACATTATTAATTCATATTAGAAATTAATCATTCATTACAACATTTCGCTGAACGACAAATCAAAGATTAAAAACCGCAGAGCTTACAAAGTTACAGAGAAAACTCCGTATTCCCTGTAGTCCTCCGCGTCCTCTGTTTTTCCATTATCCGGTCAGATCCAAGGGAACGGCTCTTTTATTTGCTGAATAGTGAATGCTGGGCACTTACTGCGCTTAAAGAATAATGTGGACATTTTATCGTACATTCTATTACGCGCTGTAACGTCTTTAGTTTGTACTTAAATCGCGATTGACTCTGTGAGAATTCTGTTGGAGGTAGAATGTGATCGGTTTTACATAGTCGAGTTCATATTTAGTTTATTGAGTGGAGTAGAGGCTAATAAGGCTATGTCACATTATTATAACACAAAATATAATATGTTTCCTAAATAAAGGATATAAGTAATATGAAAGCTCAAGTTTTATTCATATACATTAATAAACAATTTTATAGCAACTTAATGAATAGCATTTTAATATACTTGTAATAATCATCTATTTTTTTTTCAGGTTACTGGTCAGCTGACTGATTCTTTTCAGTTTATTTTTAGGTTATACGGTCATTCATTTGCAACGTTGTAAAGGGGAAAATATCAATTGATGAATAGAATAGGGGTGGGTGTACACTCTATCGATACAATTGTATGTACAGCCTTTAGTAAGTTTTTATAGAAGAATAGTTTAGTGAAGGTAAGCGTAATGAATATTGAATGTGTTAAAAGGGTGAAAATAACTATAACTGCGCTTGTATACAACTATAAGTGTGCTTTTGAAAGAAATGAAAATCCATAATTTATTTAAGTAATCACGCTACGAAACCACGCTATTTTTAAAGTATCTAGAAATTTAGTAATCTGTGGTATAGTTACTCATGAAATTATTGTATTGTCAACGGTCTTTGATAATAATAAACATCATCACTACATAGTATAAAACAAAGTCGCTTTCTCTGTCCCTATGTCCCTATGTCCCTTTGTATGCTTGCTATATCTTTGAAACTACACAACGGATTTTGATGCGGTTTTTTTTAATAGATAGAGTGATTCAAGAGGAAGGTTTATATGTATAATAACATCCATTATATAGTGGAGAAGTACTGTTATTTTTGAGGTTTCTAATGCCTTTATCTTCTAAAGTTCTAATGCCTTAAATTTTCGAAGCGATTTTAACCAATACAGCATTAATCCTTAACCAATTAAATACCTTGAATACATTGTTCATTTAATATAGATCTATATGGCCCTTTACACCGTATGATTTAAGTGAATATTTTCGAAGATATTACAGATTTAAAAATTGCGGGACGTAGCGTTTGCGGCGGTACCGGCCGGCCGCCCGGCTATAATATATTATTTTATACCCGTGCGAAGCCGGAGCGGGCCGCTATGTTTTTATATACAACGTTCACAGTTTTTATGTAGTGTATTTAGTATCAGCATTGCACCCGTGCGAAGCCGGGGCGGGTCGCTAGTAATATTATATAATAATAATAGACCTACGTCTGCTGGATAAATCGTATAAATAAATCTAGTAAATTAGTCTTTGATATCCGCTAAAATTCTTTAAACATATTTTTTAACACATTTAATGCTAAAAAACGAAAAGAAACATTTGTATTTATATTTCTTAGGTCTGTAGCACAGCTTGAAGGGTTCTGCTTGAGAGGTGTCGTCAAGTGCATGAGTGTGCCTGAGTGATACTAGGTACTAGGGAAATTATATAAATTATGTTAATAATTTACTTTTCCTTTAAAAATTTACTATTTAAAATTTTACGAGAAATTTGCAATTTGAACCGTGTTGGAACTTGGAAGTTATCTCTATATAAAGGCTTATTATGAGGTTTAAAAGCAAAGTATGCATGTATGACTTGGATCCTCAGCTTGGATCACAATCGCATCGGAGAAATTATCTATATTCAACCTTTTTGAGAGTTTTGAATAGAAAATAACATAACATATACCTTATTAAATATTTGCAAATTTACTTTTTTTATTAAATTATCCACAGTCACTGATCGAGACAAGCGAATAAAAAAATTATTAACTATTTATTTTAGAAACTGATGAAAACAGTAAAAATGATAAGTGAATATCTCAATGTAAGTACGAAAGTACCTATTTCTTAAATGCAGATAGATATTATATTCTGGTTGAATTATTTGATAGTTTGAGACTTCCAGCACATTCTTCATCTTTTAACAGCACAAAATATAATTTTAAACCGTACAAATTAATTAATTCAAACGCACTCGGCAATTCCTGATCTCGCACTTAAGGCACGAAGTTTTGACGCTGACTCCTTTTAATATTAAATTGTTAAGACTAAGCTGGTAATACTGTAGATTTCAGCTGACGTGCCACGTGCAATATAATATTTTCCCGAATTTTGGCGGAATTAATTATTCTGAACCATTAATTCTTATCATGGCTTAATATTATGTAGGTACTAATCCAGTTTTTGTATAATAAGATTTGATGAATGTGGTTGGAAGATAACCCGATTTTGTATATTTTGCTGTGGAATTTTGTAGAGTGCTCAATATACACGGTAGAGGAAAATGTATGCAAGTTTATAAACTTGGAAATAATACTTTTTGATTGATTGATTGATAGAACAAACAAGGAAATGTTATTCGGTTCTATTTGATACTTTAGAACTGCAATATATTCGCATGTGATGCGAGTAATGTGTTAGGATAATGGTTTTCAAATA
Source organism: Colias eurytheme (assembly GCA_907164685.1). NCBI lineage: Eukaryota > Metazoa > Arthropoda > Insecta > Lepidoptera > Pieridae > Colias > Colias eurytheme. The sequence continues at coordinate 12,621 of CAJQZN010027940.1, read as the reverse complement.
AAGTAAGAAGTTGAAGTTTATTTTTATTTAAATCGAATTATACAAATAAAAAATTAATCAATATATTGTTATCACAAGTAGTTAGCTCCAAGTGCAAGTTTATCAATATTTCTTCGAATATCTATTCGCGTCTTTCTTGGAAAACAGGAGCCGGACTTTTATAATAATTTAATTTATAATATGACTTATAAACTATGACTATGACTTATCTTATATATAAAATTCTCGTGTCACAATGTTAGTCTGCATACTCCTCCGAAACGGGTGGACCGATTCTCATGAAATTTTCTGTGCATATCGAGTAAGTCTGAGAATCGGCCAACATCTATTTTTCATATGTACTACGGGCGAAGCCGGGGCGGACCGCTAGTCTTATATATAAAATTCTCGTGTCACAATGTTAGTCTGCATACTCCTCCGAAATGGGTGGACCGATTCTCATGAAATTTTCTGTGCATATCGGGTAAGTCTGAGAATCGGCCAACATCTATTTTTCATATGTACCACGGGCGAAGCCGGGGCGGGCCGCTAGTAAAATATAAAATGTTTATCTCTATATTATAACATCTTTTATTTTATCCATATTTTTATCACGTTTTAAGTAAAAATTGATTACATATATTGGTCGACTTCAATAGAAAATTAATCACAGTTTGATTATTATTTTTCTTCATATATTTTATACTTAATTTTTATTTATTTATGAAATAAAATGGTTCATTTCAAAAACATTATCTTGTACACGTGCATCTATTTATAAAATTGTCAAGCGATGGAACCGTCATCAAAACAATTCACTCAGTGAAGGGCAAAGGAAATTAGTAAACACGAGTACGAAGTTTTGGTAATATAATAATTATTACAAACTTGGTATGTGTGATCATTTTGTGGGTGTCAAATGATTTAAATCTAAAATAGATACTTATTAGGTGACGATTTGTAAAGAGCGTTGATTGTTGTTTATGTATTTAGATTTCTTATCATTTTTTAGGTAATGTATGAAAGCCTCAGTATTAAAAATGTATTATGAAATAATTTACATACCAATTTCGAGAACGTAATCCAACGTGGGCGTAGAAATTAATAGAACAAATAAAGCCTATGGCTTGCTTAACTAATTAAAAAATCTTATTCAGCTAAGTTATCAATAAGTAATAATCTTCTAATGATATTATTTCAATATTATGAAAAATACCTACTTAAGTATAAAATAAAATAATATTATATCAGTAAAAATTTAAGATAAATGAATAATAATATAGAATCAACCCGAACTGATTATAATAAATTAAACAATAAATATATTCATCAGAAAAATAGCATAGAAAATATACATATTTTCTTGTAATTTCTAGGAAATCGTTTTCTGAAATAGATGTAATTTGAGTCGAGTACACACCTACGCAATAGATATAATATTAAGTATTACTACCCCGCGGTTTCACCTGCTTTCAAAGCCAAAGACAACGTGTATATTTAAAAAAAATATATTAGGTAAAATTTTATATTTTTAAGATTTAAAGAAATCTTCTTGAATAAATTAATGTTTGAGTCTTCAACTATTTCCATACGAAAATTCATCCAAATCAGTGCTATAGTTGTCACAATGTAACTGACAGACTTACACGTCATTTATAATATTAATTTGCATACCTACATTTGTAAGCAAAACAAAGCGAATTAGTTTTACGAAGGACAAAGTCTGACAGCCGCAAACGCCACATCAAACGGTGGAGGATAAATCTGATCTCCAGATAGGCGAAGAGATAGAGAACATAACAATACAATATAATACAATTTATGTACAAGGAAAATACAAGGAAAGAGATAGTCTACGAGTTGGCTGGTGACATACATATCAAATGTGATGTTATGCTTAGAGATTAATCCAAAGACTTATTCCAAATTTTATGCAAATCGGTTCAGTTCAGACAGACAGACAGAAGTTACTTTTGCAATTATAATATTACTAGCGGTCCGCCCCGGCTTCGCTCGTGGTACATATTTACGTTTTCTCTACATAAGAACCATCCTTGTACTTCAAGGAATATAATAAAAAAAGAATTATCGAAATCGGTTCAGCCGTTCTCGAGTTATGCGCTTACCAACACATTTTGCGGTTCATTTTTATATTATAGACTAGCGGTCCGCCCCGGCTTCGCCCGTGGTACATGTTTACGTTTTCTCTACATAAGAACCATTCTCGTACTTCAAGGAATATAATAAAAAAAGAATTATCGAAATCGGTTCAGCCGTTCTCGAGTTATGCGCTTACCAACACATTTTGCGATTCATTTTTATATATAAGATTACAGTTAGAATGAATTACTTTTTTATTTGTACTTTCTAATCTTAAAGTGTATACCTGAACAGGGTACTTTGAAGTTTAATTAAATCGATAAATAGACATAACTCTATTTAATTAAAAACTTTGTCTGGTTGTTTGAAGCCATTTTAATTTTGATAAAAATTCGGCCATTTGTCTAATTGCTTTTGCAGATTATTAATATTAATACTGAAGATTAATTTCTATGTTAACTTGATTGATGAATTTAATATAAATGTTTCAGTTGAGATTGAAACTTATTTTGAACAGTTTTCGTTTAAGATTCAATCTTATTATTATTGCTTGCATGTTCTCTTATCAACGCTTAGGTATAAAATGAAAGCATCAAAATTTCGTCACCATCTCCTAGACTATGATACGAAAATGTTTGCAAATTTATTTATGTCCGCTAACTCAACAAACAATGTTTTGATTAAAATTTAATTTCGTAGCGTGCGTTCAACATTATAAGCTACGGATTCCTTTTAACTTCCCAATTAACTTGTATTAGCGCTTATTAAAACCGTTATATTACATTTTAATAAATCACCTTAACCTTCGTAATATATAGCTCTTTGATATACCTACCATAAATTAGTTTTTTGGTATAAATAGTTTTGTACTTAGGAATAATTTAGGGTAGCATATCTTTTAAAATAAGATTACGATGAATTTGTTATTTTAGTTTTAAAGCATTCAAATGCTTTATAAATCAAAAGTTTTGAAGAATAGAAAAAAAATATCACGCCAAATCCCGACTCATGATCGAATTTTTTTTATTCTTCCAAAATGTATAAGATTACGATTTTAGAATAAAAAAACTTTTTTTTTTGTTTATAATTGAGTCGTATCAAGGATCAAAACGTGTTCTATTCTGTAGAAGCTTAGAATAAAAGTATCAAATTTGACAGTGACATGGGTTAGTCTAGTAGGCCGTGAGATGCTACAGCGAGGGAATCGTAGAATCTTCTGGAGTCTTTTTACAACGTAATTTATCTTCGAATTGCTTTAGAAATTTCTTTATTTGTAATATTGTTTTACAAGCGAACTCTCGACATGAACTTATAAATACATAATAACTATATTATATATTTAAAAATTGTACGAATGTTAAGAAGACGCTTTTATAGAAATAAATACTATCCCCAGAGATATTGTAAAAAAATAATAACTGTAGATCACGCGCAATTAAGTTTTGTTCGCTCTTAAATTTCTCATTATTTAAGATTATGATTACAAACATTACATTATTATCTTCATGATAACATACTCTGACGAAAAATAACTTTAATAAAATGGACATAATGGTTTTATAGCCTTCATGTTACATAGCGGATAGCCATCCACAGCGTAAAAATAACATGATCGCAAAAATATAGTTTTTATTAAATAAATTTACAGTTCTAATATCCGGTTGTGACAGCCACAATCCGTCGTCTGTCCGGCCGGTCCTGACATCCGTCACGATTAGTCGCTGACGGATGTATCAATCATGTTATATTTTTAATACGGATAATCCAGACGAATGCTAGTTTGGTCCTACATATTTTTTGTGTATAGATTTTTCGTATCGAAATATGCAGCATGAGCCAAGTTCAAACAAAATACGTCTCAGAGCTGTATACGAACCATTTCGAGCGACTTTTGTTGTACTCCTCCATAACTCAAAACCTTTTGAACAGAAAATCCTAGAAAATCTGAAATAAATGAAATTTAAAAATAGAAGGAATCCCAATACAACAAAAAAAATTGGTATACCTAAACCTGATTGTACATATAAGTTATAAACTTTTATGTAACATGTTGCAAATTGGTTTGAATATAAAATTGTTATTCTTTACATAACTTTACCAGTTCATTGCGTACGTTTATATACTGAGTGAGTTGTTAAAAATGTTGCCCAAAGTTTCAATACATAAGCCGTAGTTATTGCTTATGTATAAATCGTTAATCTTTCCCAACTTTACGACCAATCAAAAGTTCTCAAATTTTTTCGTGATTTTCCGTAAATTGTATAACGTGAAAAAATGTATAGTTTAGGCTTAACTTTACTAATTGGACATACAGTTGGGCGATCACTAATTGCATTACGAAGTTTGTAAATAAAGGAGAAAAGTAAAAAACGTCTCAGAAAAGAACAAATCTGGTGCGGGAGTCAGAATTTATGTGGCGCGGTGCCTTTTTTCAATTTAGACGGATGTAGTGTGAGAGCTGGTGGTATAAAATGATTGTGTTTCCCCTTTTAATACATTAGAATATTACCTGCGTACCTATACTATTTCAAATTTTAATCGTAGTAAATGTTGGCCTGCACGAAGTTGCGATAAGAATATATTTGTTTACGAGTAATTAAGTGACCTTAAATTATATTCAACTGTACAACACCACAACATCATCTCATGATTGCATAGTTTCATATTGTGACACTTTATGATCGAGGCGTTATTAAAATATTTTAATAATTTAGTTCTATTTCAACTTGAAAGCAATATAAATTATGTTCGTCAATATTTTTAATTTACATATTTTGTATTGAGAGCTTATAGTTAGTAAAATACCAAGAAGTGATGTATAAATTCATCTAAATAAACGCTCAGTAACAATACTAAGAAACGCTTTATTAGGCTTACCATTTATTATTATTTTAGCGTTTTATTTTCTTGTTATTTTCTTTGTTTTCACTAAATATTGAGTATTATTTGCCAGCGAATAATACACGAGTAGCTATAATGTATTATATAACGTTATCACAATAGTAATATACTTTATGTATTACATTGACGACTTTGAAAATTTTGTTTTCTAATTTTTATTTTAATATCATATTATTATTTTAAGTAAAGTAAAGTAAAGGCGTGATTGAGTAACAGACAGACAGACAGAGTTACTTTCGCATTTATAATATTAGTATGGATTAAGACATGCTATCATAGGCGGCCTTTGTCCCAGCAGTGGAAATGTATATCGACTGATGATGATGATTAATTAATGTAGATCGTTTTAATTAAAAATTTGTATAAATAGTTTTAATTAATATGTGACAGATTAATAAACACATACTAGTTAGAGAAAAGATTTAAATTGATCGAGGTATATAATTAATTAAAATATATATTTTCATGTAACCATAACACTATTCAGTCGAAGCTATCATATAATTGGGTTAAGTTCAGAAGACCTACATTCAGAAGCTTCTCAAATAATATCATCATTTTCGTAAATCTCTCAAGGGAATAAAATTCGCAGTAATTATTGCGAAATATTATGATGTTATTTACTTAGCTATCACGTTACTAACCTAATTTGCTTTTCTATACTTTATTACATTTTTATTCACTTCTTTCAAGTATTTTTCTTAATGCTTTGATTTTAATATTCCTTTAGGACTAAGTGTGGAAAATTCCGTACGTTTTTATCACTCTTTTTTGATAACATGTAGGTACATATTTATTTCAGGAATCAGTATATTTTAACTAAAATCTCTGATGATTTTTGTATATATACTCATTTAAACAAATAATTTATTAACTGCCTCTTATTTCTGTATTACCTTCCCATAGTTAAAGTGTTATAGAAATTGTTCATTTGTAAAATTTAAGTACATTTATTTGTTGACAAAAAATTGTCCTCTCTCTCTTAGTCTATAACTGAGAGATGGGACTTTCGGTTAAAAATTCAAAGGAGTCCCAGTTAGAAGGTTGTTCTGTTTGAGCGTTTTTTGTTTACGTCCGTGGATGCCTAGCGATGCCTTATTCATTCCGTTCCTGTTTTATTGATGATTTCAATTTGATTAGAATGTTTTAGCCGGATTGTTTTTGTTTGGGCGGCCTAGATTTTTAAAATTACGGTAACATGGCTTTGTTTTATGTCAGAAAATATTCTATGATACCTCTGATTTAATAAGCAAATAATATTTTAGGAAGTTTTTCCAAAAGTTATTATTATTCAATCGTTATACCATACTATTATGAGCTAGTAATGTCACCCTGGAAGATCCCTCGTGGTGCGAAAAAGTAACCTATATGCTATGTTGCAGGACGACACAGCATAGAAAGGCTTCCAACTAAATGAACAGAAGAAGTTATCAAGGTGGCAGAGAGCAGCTTTATGCAGGCCGCTGGTGACCACCCCTTCTTGAAAAGTCTTCGAGAGAGGCTTTTATACAGCAGTTGACATTTTATGACTAAAAAATGTTATTTCAATTCAAAATCTAACTACATATTCAATTTGCAGGAATGCGTAGCCAGATTCCATCCATTATAATTTAATTTTAAATTTTTATTTTATGCCATACGCTTCAATCGGTTCACTAGTTTTTGCATGAAATAAATAACAAACATTCATATTCGCATGATCATATTTTTAATAACTTTATAGATAGGATTTGTTGCAAACAACATGACGCCTTGTAAGAAGATGTACATATTTATATATCCATTGATATTCATCAGCAGTTCATAGGACAATTTCTACAGGTAAGAAGTAAGAACCGCTAACATGCTCTAGTAGTAATTTTAAGTGGGAGAACTTCCATTTAATCTTAATGTGCAATGAGGTGATTTATTATACGTGCTATTTAACTTTTGAACTATCAATGAAAACATACGTTTGTACATTCGTAACCTACATCGTAGCTCCCAAACGGATGAATCGGTAATAGTGCGGTTAGGTAGGTAGGAAAGGTTTCACTGTATTTGTTTTAAGGTTTATGGTAAAGTATTTTATGTACCTATGTATTTTATTATGTAAGGTGAAGTCATTTTATTTGTTTCATGGGGTAGATGTTCTGTCATTCTCCGCGCACACTAAGCAAACGCGGTTTGCGTTTAGTCGCGAACACTTGAAGGTAGCGACAGCTAAAATAGTACACTAATTAAATCGCGTTTTAAATTCGTTAAAATTTTGTTTAATTTCTTATCGCGTATAGTGTTAATAATAATACAGCTTACTCTTTAGTCTGTACCTTTTTTAAGAAAGACGACTGGGTCAGGTAGTTTCAATCTTCGTTTCTTATTTGTACCTATGTTGCATCTATTTCAGACAAATTCTACATCACAATAGAAAGATCCTTCTTAAATATCATTTCGATTCCCCAGGGCCAAGTGCGATATTATTGCCACGTTAGTTATTGCCAGGCGAAAGTTTGGGCGTAATTAAGCACAGAAAAAAAGGTAATACGCATGTCAGATGTTTTTGCTCTGGGGATAATGTGGAGCGCGCGTGCGTTGTAGAGCAGGGAGCGGGGGACAGGCGGGAGCGGTTTGGAACACATTAGCACTTTTATTTGTTTAAGTCTTAATCGCTTATAAGGTCTGTGTAAAAATAAATTTCATGTGTTTCAATGTAAAATGAATAGTTGAATAAATAATAATTTTCGTTATATTCACGATTCAAAGAGAAGACTGCATTTAAAGTAGGTAGTGACTATGTAGTATTATTTGCGTTTTTTATATTGAGCTTATTATTTCACGAATTCCGTAAATGGAGTCCTTTCCAAAATATACACACGCATCATATTAATGCATGCTAAACATTAATACATTTTGTTTTACAGGTGTTGTCCTCGGTGTTTCGAATGACGTGTCGACTGTAGAGTCTGCTAGCTCTGCAGATGAAAAGATATGAGATAAAATTGAAGATTATTTTGCAATAAAATTAATAAAAGTTCACTTGAGTTTTCGTTCTTTACCGTACCGTACCGTTTCTATACCGTTATTATATATTTGAAATTATATGAAATACTCGTGCTATTTACATCTTAATTATCTATTCTCATCAGTTCAAATTGCAAAAGTTGAAACTTAGATAACTTGATGACTGCTTAACAATTAACTGCTTAACAGTTGCGTGTTAAACTTTTATATAAACTTAGGTTCAAACGAAAATGATCATTACCGCTTTACCGATTAATATTAAAAAAATACATAATGCTAAGAATGTTACTTAAATAAATTTTTTTAAATTCAAAAAATTAGTTTATTATTTCTACCTCTTATAATTTAAGCCATACACCAAGGGTGCTTGAACCATGAGAACTTTGAGTGCGAAAGAGATGACACTACATTTCTCAGTCCATCGAATGTTTATCAGTAAGCTGTGTTTACATAATGATTTTACTGTGAAAACCCGACTGATTTTTACGAGCTACAAATCACTGAACTTTAGTACGCAATAACCTAGCCATATACACTTATCTAGTATACATAAAAATTTATTTCAATGCATATAAAGGGGGGGTTTAGTGGCTTTAATTTTTTTATGATATTTTTTTTGTGATTATATTAAATTGAGATTATTTTGGATATTTATATTGTCTTTAAAGACCTAATAGTGCCTAATTTAGTGGAGTTTTTACTTGACGTTTGATCATATTTTTTATACATTTACCATACAAGAAAAACAACGCTATGCCACGCTATGCCCACAATATTTTTCCAGTCCTTACCCACGACCTTCGCGATTGTCAAGGTCACTCCATAGCTCCTGTGGGAAAATGGGAAAATTCCAAATGTTTCATAACGATATGCTTTTTTTTTTTTATGTTATAGGGAGGCAAACGAGCGGACGCACCGCCTGGTGGTAAGCAGGTTGCGTCGCCCATAGACCATAACAGGGGTTATGGTTGTTGCCTACCAGAATAGGATTGGGGGGAAGACGGAATTAAATAGGTGAATTTATTGCCCTTGGCCTTTCAAAAAACGATACGTTTTTAACTTAAAATTTCCCAGATTATAGTTCGCAGGGAACAGTATTTGTCTTACAGCGAAGGGTTTAGGGATGGTAGGGAAATTATTTAAAAATTTTCATACAAAATTATATACACAGTGTTTTGCCGTGAACCTGATAATCCAAGAACATATTTTAAACATTATAGTAATGTCTCGGAAGTAAATTCAATATTTTTATAACTCGGCGAATGTCAATACATAATTATCATGGGTAAAAAGTTCTGTCAGCTAAAATTGCTATTTATTTTTCAACGAATTTTTTAAAACGACGTCATCAAATTTTCGAAACTTATAGCATACTTATACTATCAGTACTAGACTCTACATAATTATTTTGCTTTGAAAAGGAAGCACATTTTTGTTTTATGTAATTTATTCTCTACTTCTATACTGCTATTGGTCGTAGCATAATCTATACTAATATTATAAAGCTGAAGAGTTTGTTTGTTTGTTTGTTTGAACGCGCTAATCTCAGGACTTACTGGTCCGATTTGAAAAATTCTTTCGGTGTTAGATAGCCCATTTATTGAGGAAGGGCTATATATCATCACGCTACGACCAACAGGAGTGGAGCCACGGGGGTGAAACCGCGCGGAGCAGCTAGTGTTATAATATAGCTTCATATATTTATTTCTGATTAAATGAGTCAGATACACCAAAACACATTTCAAACACCATCAATATTTATTGTTTATTCAATTCGAACCAGTTACTTTGATTAGGTCGATCTAAAAAGACAACAACTTCTTACGCTTAATATAATTGAAATAAAGTAAAAGCTATTGTTAAAAATGTTCTATTAACAAAGCCTTCTATTTCATAAAATAATAAAACATTGTACTATATAATCTTCTTATTCATGACATAATGTAAGGTACATTATTTAATAAAGGTATTATATGTTAAACTAGCGGCCCGCCCCGGCTTCGCCCGTGGTACCTACATATGAAAAATAGATGTTGGCCGATTCTCAGACTTACCCGATATGCACAGAAAATTTCATGAGAATCGGTCCACTCGTTTCGGAGGAGTATGCAGACTAACATTGTGACACGAGGATTTTATATATAAGACTAGCGGTCCGCCCCGGCTTCGCCCGTGGTACATATGAAAAATAGATGTTGGCCGATTCTCAGACTTACCCGATATGCACAGAAAATTTCATGAGAATCGGTCCACCCGTTTCGGGGGGGATTGCAGACTAACATTGTGACACGAGAATTTTATATATAAGATTAAACCGTGTCAATGAAATGAATTCAAAATGCACTTTAAACTTTATGGTCCGGGAGCCAGCAGCAGATTTTATGACCAAGTTCCTCTCAAGCGGTAATTAGTAAAATGCATCAAAGTATAGTATTATGAAGCCTCGTGAACGTCAGCTGGAGCTCGGTTGGGGGGAAGAGCGGTTGTAGCCTCCCGTATCAGCTGACGGTTTTTCCACCAAGATACAGCCAGCTGACATATATATTTATCCACAGTTACATATAAGCTATCATCAGGTAAATTTTTGTTTGAGAGGAAATAACGGAAAATAAATTTTTATTTAAATTTAACTTTCATGTTCGAGACACCAGCTGACGTATAATACACCATGTTGTAACCAGCTGACTATTTTTTTTCGTTGAGATATTGGGTTAGCTACAATTTGACAAATTTTTAGCTGAGAGGAAATGAATGAATGAATGTATTTTTTTTCCTATGTGCGTGGGAGGCTACAACCGCTCACCCCCCCAACCGAGCGCCAGCTGACGTTCACGAGGCTTTATAATACTATACTCTCATGCGTCTGACGAATTATCTCTTGAGAGGAAATAGTTAACCAAATTTGCACCTGGCTCCCTAACCATATAATAATATTAGAAAATTGGTTGGTAGTGGAAAGACTATATTATTATTTAACAAAAAGTGTATTATGACTCGTATAACGTGAGCCTAAAAATATTTTGAAGTTTTTGTATGTTCGTAATTTTTGAGCTGATTTTGACGATTTTTGTTATAATTTTGTTGATAAATGAATTTTACAACTGTCTACTGATGAAGACGACGGACAGGTCTACTACAGGACGATCAGCAGACAGGGGCTACTCCTCGTGCATTTACAGTGGCTACCTTTTTTGAACTTATTTCAAACGTTTCAATAGTTACCTATGTGTTTTTTTACTTTGTCTTACGAATTGGAGTTGTTAGAAAAAAAGGTAATCTATACCTACTGTGCAAAGAAGTTACATAAAAATTGCACTAAAATAATAAAATTAGTTTTTATTTGGGCAACGACTTCGAATTGAAGTCGGTTTGTGTAGTTAAAAATTGTCTATACAAATACTTACAATAACAAAATGCTCCAATTCTTATATTTGTATAAGATAACGTAAATGCTATTTTTTATTTGCACTGCTTTGATAAAGACATAGATTATGTGGTTATTATCGATTATATTCGATTACTTTTTAAGTTATGATTTAAACGTATCTATTTTTATTTTTATACATGCGGTACTTTAATCTTTATTATGTTACTAGTTACAGCATGCGGTTTCGTTCGTGTGGTTCTGTGATAATTAATTATAATACCTAGTTATCTATGTCAAAAAATCGCTCTTGGAACTTGTAGTAGCCTTGGACGGACAAACCAGATAGATGATAATACCTATACGTAGGTATTATGTGATACAAATAAGATTACGAAAATCAATGACTTTCGTAATTTATTTGTCATTTTATTTTATTAGTTATATTTTGTCAAAAATTTTTCTATAATGTTTTTGCATATCAATAAGGATTCATTTTTCTTTAAATGACCCTTAGAAGTAAAATACAAACGTCCTAAACTTAAGCACAGAATATATAAAGTACTACGACTAAAGTCTCATGAAAATTATTTATTGTAGGTAAAACTGACAGGATTAAAAAGAGCAAATATGTAAAAAATGGACAGGATTAAAAAGAGCAAATATGTAATAAATATATAAATATTCTTGCCGGTTCTCCTCCGTAGATACTGCTTTCCGAATCGGTGGTAAATGTAAAAAATATAAAGACGTTTAAATTTAATTGAATAAATAAATGTTTGAGTTTGAGTTTATTTATTTAGATAACTACCTACATATATTGATTTTTGACTCCACTCGCGGATACAGGAAAGTGAAAGTTTTTATATTTTTTGGGAATTTTAACAATTCTTGTTATTGATTATTTGTAACAAAAATATTAACACGTTTCAATAGGAATTAATTTCCAAATATAAGAAAATATAACGTGTACTTTAGAAATATTTATTATCTAACTGACTTGACTTACATAAGTGACCTATATCATCGCACAGCCCAAACCACTAGACGGATCGGGCTGAAATTTGCCATGCAGGTAGATGTTAGGACGTAGGCATCCGCTAAGAAAGGATTTCCCGAAATTCCTACGGGAACGGGGAAAACGGGCTGCACATACAAAGTCGTGGGCGGAAGCTTGTTTTATATAAAGGTACAATGTACACATCTATACTATAATATTATTTTCTTTTTTTTAACTACTACACTTCAGCTCCCAACTCAAAGTATTATTTTCATAG